>JASAMV010001433.1:0-60326 GCA_030248065.1 Rhynchonema sp. JSB1_4 | reverse complement strand
AGAAGAGACGACGAATGATTGAATGGGAAAGACGCTTTTACAACAGGTCCACTGTCGATGAAACATCATAGAATTGGACAGGACAAACCCCGGTATTTATTTATTATAGTCTGTACATATACACATATCGGTAGGCTTTTTATTCATCTAGCATACGTTGATATTTTGATATGTTTGTTCTCTGATAGTTCTTTAATGTTCTCTTTTTCTGACAAGTACAACCAGGTACGAACAACTGACCGATGTTTCATAATTGTGCATATCTAACAATTTGGCAGTTCGTTTCCGTTCATTCCCGTGCATACTTATCTCCATGACTAACGTTGTTATCGTACAATCCAACCATATATAATTGTATAAAACACAAATAAAAGTATTTGGAGCGGAAACTGACAGTGGAGTTATAAAAGAAAAGAAAAGAGAAAGCACACAGACACGCAAGAAGACAAACTGATTTTGGTCATCATACATATATCATACAATAGTGATTGAATTTGAAATTATAATAACATAATACTGAAACGTTATATTTGAAAATGAAATTTTAGCAGTTCCAAAAATCCAAACACCTGACGTATATTTATTTTGCAGGCTAAAATACTTCTAATAAATTGAACACAAAAATGGCACAACTAATGCTGTAGCAATGTTAGATGAATAGAGAAGCATCAAATATAAAAAAACAAAAACGGCTAAAATCTCTCGGATAAACATAATCTCACACATACTGGTAGTAAATATGGGACTGAGACTCATTAAATTAATGATAAACAGCAGTGCGAGAAGACTCTTGAACTAGGATGTAACGAAACGAAGAACCTTAAGAGAGCGAAATAATCTGAGGAATAGTACTGCTATAACGATCTAAAAAAGTACAGCAATAAAGAGTTACACAAGAAGAAAAAAATGATAAATACGTGTGAAAAAACAATACACAAAAGTACGAAAGATGCATATAATGCACAGCGCTCAACGAAGCAGAAAAAATGTATAAAACGGTGGCGGTAATGTTCCAAGATGCTGACTGGAGCGCGACATAGATGCAATGAGCAGCCAAACTGTGTTTTAGCATTGAAATAAGGACCCACGTGATTGTTCTCAGTTGTCATTTGACCAATAAATAATCGTTCTAAACCCGGTTGGCTGCTGTTTCACCGATAGTCCATAAACCCGTGTTTAATATCGACATCCTGGTTTTCGTCGGGACGCGGTGTGAATTCAGTGAACAACGCCGTTGGTGCACCTTTGTTGCCTCCGCCTGCACGCACACCGTAAGGGGACAGTTTGTCGTCGATTTCGGTCTGAAACATGCACCTGTGTATCTTGTTTGTGTCACAAGGCCTTAGGTGCAATCGCACTGACAATGACCTGGTGCACCAGTTGTGAAGCAGGTCGGAATGGGCAGCCATGCACACGCTGCACCATTCATATTGGGTATCAAATTCAGGCAAGGGTTGCGGTGGTGGTGTTTGACATGGAATGGTCTTTTACAAGGTGGCTGACACAGCCGTTTCGTGATGCGCCAGTGACAACTGTTGCAGAGTTACCAATGCAGCCACTATCTCTACATATTACAATCTTATGCATACATTGAATCTCGCAGTTTTATATGCAGAATATGCCATGGGGTCCCGACACTCACCGGGGCAGATGGCATACCCTAATAGTGCAAAACTACCGTAATCTAATGTGTGACCTACGGCGGCATATTCATCGTGTCGCCTCAACATGCTCAACCATGGCAATAGATTCGGCACTTGATGATTGGTGAATGGACGACGTTCACGGTAGTACTCCTCGATGGTGAGGGAACCCATTCGCTGCAATGTATAGATGTGTGTGTGAAACATTACGGTTGACAGCCGAACATTATGTACGGCACGTTTATAGATTGCTTGATTGATGCGACCATTGAATAATTTACTGATACCGATGGTGCGAAGATCAACTGCCGTTATCGAACCAAACTTCTTGACAGACGGGAAAGCAAAATGCAAAATGCTTCGCGAGGTTTACAAGATAGATCGATGACTTGCAAATTGTAATAGTTAATGCCCCTGGTAACGACGGAAACAAAACTCCCGATATTGATCTACATAACTTTTTTTTGCGGATAAGAACATAATAATTTTTTCCAAATAATCGAAGCGCCACAGCCACCCGGAGGCGGTTGCGCAACAGATATATCGCACGCTCTCCAGCTCGATGCGTAAATTTCTTTTTATTCCCAAAACGTGCGTGCGTTAAACAACGCTGCTGTTCGCTGAACCACGCAACAAAATGAGGTCAAACAGCTAGAGGTGGTCATCATCGTGTTTGGAGGCGCAACCACCCCCGGTGGCGATTGCGCTTTCGAGAATTTGAGCCATCATCACAAATTCTACAATTCCCAAAAACTACTTTGGTCTGCACTGCACTCTTGCACACAGATGCATAACATTGAAAGCCAAGAACGCTACCTGTTTCCTAGCAGCCGAGAAATATTCATCGTAAATTCGATAGGTCCATTCGGCAGCAAAGAATGTTGCGGCGTTCGTTGGGAACGCACGTATCACTGTGGATGACAGACCCTGGATGAACGCACGCTTGCCACCTAAAACATCAGGGTAATCAGCAACGTAGCTGTGGGCCGTGACGAAGACCTTCAGGTGATGGCGCCCCGTCCGTACCAGGCATTTTTGAGGGGGGTGCCGACGCAATAAACCAACCAACCAACGTGATGGCATGTCACGCTGATTCATGTTATTTTTCCAGATCTCACATCAGCAACAAGAGATGTGAGCTGCCTGCTCACAAAATTAAATTGAACACTTTTACAACAAAAAAGTCGGACTGCAAATGCTCACCGGCCGCATAGGTTTTGCGCACACAATCCCTGACATTTTTGTATTGCAAATCGATATCAGCCTGGAATCGGGTTTTCAGCACATCGGTTGGATAGTTGATCACCCATGACACCGTGCCGGCCATACCTGCGTGTGAAGGAAGGAATTTATTTTATTATTGTAGGCTAAATTTGGGATTTTGTCAAAACCTATGTTTTTCAGTTTTTGACGGCTAATCACCGTCGCCAGTGCATGCAGTGACCGAAGCAATTGGTAAAAAACAACAAATTGGTCACAAATTTGAAGCCACATCAATAACCGATGTTTGCAATCTCGCTGGCACCAAATTTGATGTTAGGCTGGGCACACAATTTATTATTGACCTCCAATATATGGTTAAAAACCGTTATTATAATTAGGCGATGTTTGAAGCAAAGGCACATAATAACAAACAATACGAGAACACATAGGAACGCATTAGGTTACCCAGGCATACGATACGATGCGACTGATGTAATATACCTTGACTAGTTATGGTCCTTGATGTGACCAAGTTGGATAGCAACACCAAACGAAAAAAACAACAAATCAAACGATTCCTACAGTACCTCCAGCAAATAGTGTACCGGGTATGGTCAACGATTCAGGCCTGCCGTCATCGGTGAGAATCCTCACAAACAGTTCGTACACGGCGAAATAGGAGGCGAACGCGGGACAGTCACGTGCAATGGTAATGCCCAGACCACGGTAGATGCCGCGCACACCCTGAATCAGGGACAAACGCAGTTAATTGAAAGAAGTTAGGACGGTCACGTGTGCAACAGCAACACACACGTTGATGTTTCACCACGTGGGATGCCACCAGGTTCAAGGGGTTACCACATAGATGCTGTGGTGCAGGCTGCCGGGTTCGAAGCTTGGTAATAACAAACGTTCACTCTGCAGCAACAAATCAACAGCAAAATACACATAATACAGAACGAACTACTGCTACTGCTGTGATTGTGTGCAATCGTTGAAGGGAACCATTGAAATCATTTGAAAAACCTAAATATTTACGTAGAAAAAGCGGTCAAAACATCGAGCAAACAAAGCAATACCAAATTTGCTGAAAGAAACACGCTGACCTGTTGTTTGAATACTTTAATCACACAATCCATCGGACCTCGATACATGACTTTCGTAGGATGCCCGTCCACTTGTAATTGTATGCGTGTTTTGGCAAGCTCAACGGGTGAAGTGATGAAAGATTGACAGATACCAGCTAGAGCACCTGCACAAAATAATTGTTGTCGGGCCAATGTTTTCATCAACATGTCAGCCAATGCTAACACACTAAAGCAATTCACTGGTTCGTCTAATGAGAAACATCAGCTGATCTGTTAGTTTATTGCGTCGGCACCAACTCAATTATACATAGAGAAGAACGTTGATCTGTCGGTCGCGCAGAGAATGAATGCCTGTGTTGCTGCACGAATTTTTGTGATGTATTTGGTGCTAAAAACTCAAATTCCAGACAAAAAAATCACGGAACGTAATTGCAAATCAACAGAAAGAAAATGCGACAAAACTCGAGCTGATGGAACTGATTTGATCAGTTGATGTTTCACCGGAGCTAGACCATGGCATCAGATTTGGCACAGTCAATTTTCCGAATTTTTTTTTTGAAGAAAACAACAAAATAACGTCATAAACACAGTGTCAACTAACCAGAACATAAATGTGAGCGCATGGAGTCGGGATCGAGGAATAATTTGCGAACATTACCGTATGTACCAAATGCAACTGCGTTGATGAACATCAGACCAGATAAGGGACTCGTGATACCTGAAATTCAGTCCAGGCAGTCATGTCATGTGGGCAAACCCGTTGTTTGGGTTTTCATTCTTTTGTCAAACATCAATGTGGATCAAGGACATGGCATTCTCGAGGTTTTTTCAAAAATGTTTTTCTGATAAATGGTTCATGAGATTACGATTGAAACACTGATTAACGATCGCAAAGCGAGCGAAACGTTTCTCAAGTTTCATGAATTAGGCATGAATTCGTCAGAGCCCCAATCGTTTCAAGGACCTCCGAAGAAATCAACAATCCAAACAAACGGTCAAACCGCAAAGTAACCCTCGAAGAGACAACCTTTGTAGAACGACAACAATCCCTCCTGTTTGGCAATTGTCGTAACGCAATGAAATGTGCCTCGATAGGCCGTGGTTGTCTGCAGTCGTACTTTGACCGTGTCCAACGGATGACCGGCCAGCACACCAGCCGCACCTGAGTTGGAAAAAACTGCTTTCTTTGGTAAAAAACCGCTCGGGCCCGCAGTCTGCTCTCTTCTCTTTCACAGTGATTGACTCAGATAAACAGTGTTTGGAAGATCAACGCCAGATTGGTAAGAAATCACCCGAGCTCTTCACCCACCACGTTATATAATTATTATACTCTGAGCACTTTGCACGATACGCACATACTTACTCTGGGGTAGGGGCAACTGTATATTGTCAGCTGAATAGAAAGCTTCACAAACAAAAGATCGGTCCCGCTTAGTAAGTGAACCGTGATGTTATTGAACCTATTTGTGCGAGACTTTTATTTCAGCAGTTGAGTGCATGTGCATTCTGGCTTCACCTCCGAACGTTCCCGCCAGAAAATCGATTACATTGAGCGACATTGTCTGCTTCAATCACCACCGTTGTATCCGACCAATCCCAATATCCGTATTCGAAATGCAGAAACGCTAGCGTATCGTTATAGACCTGGTAGTGGGAAGAAAGAAGCATGTAATCTTGCAGTCATTTGTCAGATGAAAACTTGGGCTACCTGCTGCAGTCTCTCAACAAGCTGCCTGCTACTATGGTACAATCAAACCAGCGAAGCATGTTACAGAGCTCAGCGGCAAAACATTGGAAAATATTGGGCAGTTGAATATGGTAAAGTGTTGTTTTGTTCTCACGTCCACATCCAGCCAATGTCGTGTCACCGGTCAGATGATGGTATGTTACGTTTTTAGACATAATTTCCGAAATTACGATTAAAAACTGTTGAACGAACACATTTAATTCTGAGATAGAAGATGGGCCAAAACACTGACCTGTGCACGTGCAAATCGCAGTTTAGCGTCTGCACCAGTTCGAGGGTGCGCGCCACGGGCAGTGCAGCCGATTTTAGTGCGTCTCAGATTTGATACTTTCGTTGGACAATCACGATTATAATTGTTATCGTCAGAATGAGTGGCAGTGTAATTATGGTCCAGTGGACTCCAGTTTTGGCGCATGACGTTTCACCAATGGACGTTTATGAGCAGGCAAACAACCCGAGTGGTGCGCGTGGGTCTCCTCAGTTGGGATAATAAGAATAGAGGTCCAAACTTTGATTGGTTTTGTACTTGTTTGCGATAATGCGGAACTCGCACACATCAGGCGGGTGTCGATTGAGCCGAAAGTAGTACGACGTACAACTGATTTTGGTGTCAACGGATCAGTGTCATTAAATGCGGCTGATGCCAACCAGTGCAGATACACAGCTGATGCACAAAATCAATGAAACGCAACCAGCTGGGCCTGCCGGTGCCTAACATGCTGAAAAAATGAGGTTCAGTCTCGCTGCCTGGTATTAATATCCAGTCCAAGCTGAAACCTTTTTTGAGAAACAATAATTTAAAATCGCAAAAGTCCTGGTCCAAGAAACCAAGTCGGCTTTACTTTGGAAAGTTCCGCAGTGCACGTTAGTGTTTACCCAACGCTTTTCTAAAAACACATTGCGAGTAACAAGTTTATATGAAACAGTTTTATCGTGCAAGAAACCACGCAGCCACATGGTAAAGGTGACATCATCTCACGCCAGTGTTTACGAAGAAAATAAATTCTGGGAAGGAGTTCACCACCAATCGATGTGCACGGTTTGGCTGATGTTTCACGATAAATATGAGGGTGCAAGATAAGCAGACACGTGATGGTCGCAGCTGAACATATAGCTGGTGTCGCAAAATACTCACCGAAGTCCAACAAACTTTTAATAAGCTTTATCAAATTTATGGTACAAGATTATCGAAAAACAGACTTTCAATTTACCGTCAGAATATGGGACATGCATTGCGAAGGTATTTCATGATGCCCTATCATTGATGCAAAATAAAAAGAAAAAGAAGTCAGAATATCAAGAAAAATCATATTGAAAGTGCGACTCATTGAATTATGGTCAAACACAACTCGTGAAGATTAACAAATGAAGTCAAGCTGTTTACACACAGTGACAAAACGGGTTATGACAATAAATTACCGCAGACCAAACGAAAACAATAATAAAGCAGAGTTCGGAGAAAAAACATCACAAAAATGTCAGCAAAAGAACACAAAATCTTGGGCCAACACACACTCATACTTGTTCACCTTTCCAGCAAAACAGCACGTTTCAGAAATAATTTCATGTTGTCAACGAAGCAGAGCAACATAACTCAAGCGAAAAGAAATAATAAAGAACACCCCAGCTAATCGCAAATGCTCAGCGCATCATGCGTTTGAAATCCACAACCATGTTGGTTGGCTGAGAGTGTGGGTTCTATTTATTAGATGCCCTATTTCTAGTGTTCATGCTTGCACCGCAGGCCGATGCAGTGGCAATCGAAGTAGATTGGCCCTGCTCGGCCTGACTGTGTGTGACTTGTGTGACCGGTTGTCGGTAGTGGTATTCACCCAAATACTGCTTGTAGACATTCGGCACTGGCAGCGCTTGTATTTGATCGTAGCTCAACTTTGAGTCGACGATGGCAGCACGACACAGATGTTGCAGCGGAAACACGAATGGACGGTTGAGAGGGTGGGTCAGTTGCGGCTCGAAGAATAGACATCTGCAAAATCACCATCATTCAATGCATCATGGGTTTCAATTCAATCTGTTTTTAACGTGAGCAATGAACAAGTATACGTCGTGACGGCCGGGCGTTGGAATGGTGCTTTACGACAGTTTTCAACAGCCCAGCTCAATAAACGCTGTGTCAATGACAAACCACACTAATGACTTTCGAACGAGTCAACAACAAAGACCTCCCAGATTGGTGACAAACCTAGCCGGATCCTTGTAATTATCGATGAGCGCCGTCACAGTGGTCGCACTGAACACACCCGGATCGTAGCTGTCAAAGCTGAATCTGTGTTCGTATTGTTCGACACGTGCGTGCAATGTGCGTTGATAACGACGGAATGACACACTGAACAGGTACTCGGCCTGCGCACTGTCGCGCAGCAGGAATGTGCCTGCAATGGTCGAATGTCGATCAGTCAGCTGTGCTGGTTTGTGCTGACGTAATGATTCTGTTCCAGTCAACAAAAGCACAGAATGTTTTGCTAATCATGTATGGTGTACAATGAGACAGTTCTAGAATTAGCATCTGAGAGTACACAAGTAAATGTACAAGGACTTATCGAACGGAGCGGAATGATTCGCAAGCATGTGATAGCCAAAGTCGACCATTCCAAGCCGGATTGTTTCCATTATTTAACCATCCCACCTCAATGAGACAACTGTCAGAAAAGCGTGGCACATATCCTCTCTACCAACAGCAGCACGACAGAAAGCAATCCGTTGCTAGAGCGCATCCCTCCCATCATCCCCCAACCTTCCGGTTTTCCATCCAACAATCGTTCGGCTTCGAACCTGTCCATCACACCCCAATAATAGGGTGCTGATGTGATGGCGGTCAAGGACGGCACAAGATGATGTCGATAATGGACGGTGGTGTGCACTGGGTACGGCTGTTCGCTCAGAAGAATGCCTGTTTGAATGCGAACAATCGTATGAATTGATTGATATTGTGAAAATTTTCATCATTTAATTTCTTTCGTTTTAAAAGCGTCGAACGTTCACCAATAATTTTTTCACCAATTTTATCCTTAACCATCAGCCAGTTGTCTCTTCGTCCTTGCCATCGCATTCCCACTGGCCGTTGTCTGTTGTGTCATCGACATTGTGTTGTTCACGTTTGCACCGGATCCCGAATCCAACATTTTCAGTCGAGCCCTCAAGTCTCTGAACATATCCTTCAATTGTTGGTTGAATGAATGGCCCGCGTGACTGGTTGATGTTTCACCGCGGGATGTTAGATTGATGGATGCAGCTGCTGGTGCAGCACTGCTTGACGCGGCAGCGTGCTGGTAATGCGGCACACGTAGCGGTGGCTGGAAAAAGATTTTGGCCAAATTGTGTTTGTATCTGTATGTCTCGAATTCAAGAGATGGGACATTTTTTAACAGTCAAGAATGTTGACAAATCCAATTTCGACTTGTGAAGCTACATGCCAGAAACATCAAATACGCACCATTTGCGTTTCCGCCTCGTCATCGCTGTGTTGTGGTGAGAAACATGTGAACAATGGCTTAGACCTTAATCTGCGTCGACCTCTGTGAGCTGCTTGGTGGTCAGCTTGAGTGGAGGTGCACGCATTTGGCATCAGTATCGTGTCTGCAATCGAATGGAACATTCAAGCGGTGGCTGCTACGAATTTTTCAGCTTCATAATGTGATAGCACAAAAGACATATGTTGGAAAACGTTCAGTTTGATTGATATAACAGTTTTTGATGTCATAGGCAAAGTAATTAACTAGTTGGTTATGTGGGAATGTGGCCCCATACAAAATTGGCCGAAACAATCCGATCTGAGCTAGAATGAAGAAATCAATGCGAGAATAACCGCCACAACCGTTTGTTTTCAATATTCCGTCCAATATTTTCTGACCAAACCAGAGTTCTTCAACTGTTGTATGCCCAGATGCACTCACTCATAATTGGTGGCTCTACCACCACCATTGAGTGCACTTGTTCAATAGCCGTGTCATCCACGTCCAACATCAGATTGTCCACAATTCCCGATTGACCATGGGTCATATTTTCGCTTATACTGTTGTTGTCGTTATCCATCTCAATTGCTGGTTGAGTTGGAGAAGAGACTGAATATAAGAAAAAGTTGGAATTTTCGGATTTTCAACAATCAAGAAAGCATACGTGACTGACTGCTCCAATTTTTCACGTTGCTGACTCCGACTTCCAACGAAACCGATAACTCAAATTATCAAATAAAAAGATCGAGAGCCGATTCAAGGGCCGTAATAAACAAAACGTAGCCTCGCACGTGCCTTACAGCTTGATAAATTCGTTACAAGAGGCCTGAATGAAAACAAAACTGAAAGAAATGTACTTGGGCTTGCTGATGTCATAGCCGGGAAGCGGAAACAGGAAAACAAAGTCAAACGTGACGGAAACAAAGTTTAAAGCGTTGGATTAACATGGAAAACGAGAATTCTAACAGCTACTTTCTAAAAGGTCGAAATTCGGCGCCCACTGTATCTCATAGCATTCACGTACCAACGCCCAGTCACTCTGAAAGCGTCGTCAAAAAACACAAAGTCAAAGCACCCAGCGTTGACCAGAACAACTGTTCAATTTTGTCAGGCACTGTGGAACAACACAGCCATAGTTTCACTTTTCACAATTAACCAACAACTGTCATGGGAAAAGACCGTACTGGCAGACAACACCGGGCAATAGGTAAGACCAGATGCACAAAATCGTTACGCTTGTAGCTTCGCGCTGGAAGTTGTGTTGATTTGAGTTGACAACAAGCAGTTATAGCTAAGCAACGCAGCACTCATTTTCAGTCCAGAGACCACAGCTTGCATAACATCATCTGGCCAAACTGGATGGAAAATTCAGCCACGCCGCAGAAAAAAAACACGGAAACCCTCTAACCCAAAACGGACAGTCAAAACGGGGGGCAATAACTATAATTCACCACCGGGAGGACGCCGGACGCGCTATTTTGTTCTGTCAATGAGCGAACTGGGCTAAACCATTTTGGACAACACCAACGCCGAATACGAGCTTGAAAGAGCACCAGCAGCAAGAACTGCAAATATCAAATCAGAGCACACATTTGGAAGATATACCACAGCACGGGAAAGAGATACCACACAAGTTACTCTAAAACACAGAGTGACGTAGCACACCATATTAGAGTGGCTGGTGCACAATCAGTGCTTTTTGCACAGTGCAATAAATGTTTGTGCACAAACGTGCACGGACGCACGGAATACCATACAACCGCGTTAAAATGCTGCGCCCAAAACGTGCAAAATGACGTATGCGAAAAAACCACCTCATACCACCACATTTCTAAAGTTGCGCTGCGGTGCTCTATGTTAGGTTTGTTGATATGGTGGTTTTGTTCGTGCGTATAATAAAACCGGAATGATGCGTCCCCTACCGTACACTGTATCAGATGAGGCGGTTGCACACAGGTTTACGTTGCGGTGGTGAAGTGATAAATTTCAAAGAGAGAGAGAGGGAGCGAGACCACTGCGAAACGTAATCAAGCCATTTTCCTATTCTCGAAATGACAATGACTGCACAAAGTTTGCAAAAAATGGGTCGGCCCGGCGTCATGGCAAGCATAAAAATACACCCAACATGCACTGCACATTACTCGTTCCCAGAAATTATACAAATATAATGCCAATAAAGGTATCAAAAATGAAAATTCAAACACAAGGTATCTTCCACATTTTCAATGGTAAGTCAGACAGAGCAGCCACCACAAAAAAAGACAGAGCTGAAATAAAATCAAGACCACAACACAGCAGGCGCAAAGACTGCAGGATACAGACACGTGGGACATAATGTGCGTGCGGCAAGCTTGGCTGATCTGCGTGGGTGAAAAGACCTGCAATATTGCATTTACACACGCACCAGGGCTGCACAAGAATGTGGACTCCAAAACTCAACTACATAAAGAGCGTTCTGTGGACCATGACCTACAACAAGACGGGTCCAATGCATCATGATGATGTGATAGTATGAAAGAGAGCGGGATGCCTCTCCCATATGACTCACGCACACCAAACACTAAAAACGCCCACAACCAGGTGGGTATAGATAACACAAACAAACACCGTGTCAGCACGCTGAAAATATACATTGTGCAACACTCGGGGTACCCATTTTGCGTTTACGTAAAATAATATTTTTGATCACAACGGTATGAAAGGATAAAAGAAAATCTGAGACAAAAAAGAGTAAAGAAGGAAATTAGGCCACAGCATTTTTCCCTGGTGACCACATTATTCACTCACGTTTGACTCACATACCAGAGGCGTTACGCAGTGCACTCCGCTGTTCCGTTGCCCACGGGACAGAGTTTCAGCAAGAACGCACGCACAAAGCACAACACAACTCATATTGCGTAATCTAGCAGACAACATGTGGGCTTATCAGCTGGGTATGACTTCTGTAGGAACTGTATCCGGTTGCAAATGAATGTGATATGAAGGGTGCAGAGTAGACCTGAACAACTGCGCACGCCAATAATAGAATAAAGATCGATTTGGTCTGAGCCTCCTGAACAGCAGCTTGGTGCAGAATGTTTATTTTGTTGGAACAACCTCAGCATCATTCTGATTCTCCGAAAGAAAAACCGAGAACAGCGTCGCCAGACACAGGCCAGCCGGCACAGAGTACACCCCCCCCCCCCGAATGTCACACAATCGCACACTGCCGACCTTACAAACGAACCTGATTGGCTGCTATCACCATCATTACGTGACGGTGACCCACTCAGCGACGTTTCTGAAAATAAGCACATCAATGGTTTTTCTTGAATTGTGCGAAGCTGACCAAACAGCCAAACGTCTTGTGGGAGAAGACTTGTAACACAAAAGGGTAAAACGACTAGAGATAGGCGTCACTTAGCTTTGAAAAATTGATCATGAAAAAGCACGGAGGAAAAAAAACACAAACAAAATCATAGAACCTGTCGTAACTAAACCAGAGAAACAAGACTATAACAAAAAAGAACTGTCTCCAACACACTTAAGAGTAACCCAAACATAAAACAAAAAAAGCTCCCCCCCCCCTAGAAAAACAAAAAAAAAAAACACCCCCCCCACCCCCCACAACACACCCCCCCCCCTCAACAACAGGGGTACCGGTACACTGGTGTATACTGGCAGGTGGAAAAAACCCGAAAAAACCGTTTTTTCCGAGACCGAGTACGTTTCCATTTATTTTCCCGTGTGTACCTTTTCGGTTGTTGATCGGAAAAATATTGGTATTTTATTCCAATTTTGCCAAAAAATTGTAGTACAAAACTGATAAATTTTTCGATTTTGGTGAAAAATTGGCTCGAGCACAAAAATAAACGGACCCGAAATGGGCCAAAAAGCGTGTAAACCAAGTGTTTTCGACTGACTTCAACACTCTTCAAGAACACTCTCGTCACTTCGAACAAATTTTGCACTGAAATTGTTATATTTTCCAAACTTAAGTACTGGAAAAATATTTGGAAAAACGTTTTTTTTTCGAAAAAAACGTTTTTTTCACGAAAAATAAAAAAACGGTTCTTTATGACCGTACACACTGGTGAGAGGTAAGATGAGGAGAGGAATGAACCAACCCCCCAACCCCCTCGGGGTGAGGAGCGGTGGGACTTTTCCAGGGGCGGCCGGTAGCATGATAACTCATGAGTTGACGAACATGCTTGCGTGAGGTGAGTGACTTAAACAAGGATAATACTGTCACGCAAAATGTCTGCATGTTGCTTCACTCATTTTAAATGGTTAAACCACGCAGAAAACGGCCTTTGGTTTTTGCCACCGGGAACCTCAAAATTTTGGATTGTCATGCTACCGGCCGCCCCTGGAGAATTGGTCCCGAACACGTCTGACCATTATCCTTAAGTACTGGAAAAATATTTGGAAAAAAACAGTTTTTTTTTCAAAATATATTTTGCGGAAAAATACGCAAGTATACCGGGTACCCCCGGTCCGGATCCCTCTGATACGCCATCTTCCGCAATTTTCACACCAAAAATGGTAACATGGCCAAAAGTCGGCCAAAATCTAAAGAAAGTGCAAAAAAGTTGCGCGCACCGCAAGGTACGGTGTCTCCCCCTAAGTAGCCACTGCACTGATGTCAATTGCTCCCATCCATTAATTATAGGTGGAGTGAATGGCTCTTAGTGGTCGGGTCGGGTGCCAGGATCCCGGCTTGGAAGGATACTGGCCGGTGGCATTTAGTTCGCAAAAAGACTTTACCTTTTTGTTGCAGATGGCGGGCAGCGGGCAGGACTCGGTATGGACACGACTGTACGTCGGCTTTGCCCTGTTCATCATGGCTGGTGGACTGGCGATCATCTGCTTGGGAATATTCATCATCGTTACTGCACGACCCATACAGACGGACAGGGACAACAAACGGCACGACAGAAAGGTGACCGGAAAAGTACTTTCATTAAAAAATGTTTTCCGGCTGGTTTTTACACTCGCTGCTGTGGGTGGCGGTATTTACTCCTTACACACGGTATGTGATTGGAAGGACATACAAGCCATAGTTCCTCTATTTTGTTCACTAAGGTCAATCTGGAACGTTTCACTCCTGGTTTCAGTTGTACGCAAGTCAAAGAGATTCTCATGCAAAAACTGAATTGTGGTTTGTGTTTTTTTTGCCTGACCTGACATAGATGGCGCATTTTGTCATGGAAAATCAATTTTTCGCAAAAGCTCAAGTGCACGGTGCACCTAATCTCTAGTGCGGTTTGTGACACCCTTTTGTGTTGTAACTACAAGTGACTTCCTCTCAACACCAACACCAAGCACGTTTGGCTGCTTTGGAGCTGACAGCTTGTGCCTCACACGACAACAATTCAAGAAAAACCATTGATGTGCTTATTTTCAGAAACGTCGCTGAGTGGGTCACCGTCACGTAATGATGGTGATAGCAGCCAATCAGGTTCGTTTGTAAGGTCGGCAGTGTGCGATTGTGTGACATTCGGGGGGGGGGGGGGGTGTACTCTGTGCCGGCTGGCCTGTGTCTGGCGACGCTGTTCTCGGTTTTTCTTTCGGAGAATCAGAATGATGCTGAGGTTGTTCCAACAAAATAAACATTCTGCACCAAGCTGCTGTTCAGGAGGCTCAGACCAAATCGATCTTTATTCTATTATTGGCGTGCGCAGTTGTTCAGGTCTACTCTGCACCCTTCATATCACATTCATTTGCAACCGGATACAGTTCCTACAGAAGTCATACCCAGCTGATAAGCCCACATGTTGTCTGCTAGATTACGCAATATGAGTTGTGTTGTGCTTTGTGCGTGCGTTCTTGCTGAAACTCTGTCCCGTGGGCAACGGAACAGCGGAGTGCACTGCGTAACGCCTCTGGTATGTGAGTCAAACGTGAGTGAATAATGTGGTCACCAGGGAAAAATGCTGTGGCCTAATTTCCTTCTTTACTCTTTTTTGTCTCAGATTTTCTTTTATCCTTTCATACCGTTGTGATCAAAAATATTATTTTACGTAAACGCAAAATGGGTACCCCGAGTGTTGCACAATGTATATTTTCAGCGTGCTGACACGGTGTTTGTTTGTGTTATCTATACCCACCTGGTTGTGGGCGTTTTTAGTGTTTGGTGTGCGTGAGTCATATGGGAGAGGCATCCCGCTCTCTTTCATACTATCACATCATCATGATGCATTGGACCCGTCTTGTTGTAGGTCATGGTCCACAGAACGCTCTTTATGTAGTTGAGTTTTGGAGTCCACATTCTTGTGCAGCCCTGGTGCGTGTGTAAATGCAATATTGCAGGTCTTTTCACCCACGCATGATCAGCCAAGCTTGCCGCACGCACATTATGTCCCACGTGTCTGTATCCTGCAGTCTTTGCGCCTGCTGTGTTGTGGTCTTGATTTTATTTCAGCTCTGTCTTTTTTTGTGGTGGCTGCTCTGTCTGACTTACCATTGAAAATGTGGAAGATACCTTGTGTTTGAATTTTCATTTTTGATACCTTTATTGGCATTATATTTGTATAATTTCTGGGAACGAGTAATGTGCAGTGCATGTTGGGTGTATTTTTATGCTTGCCATGACGCCGGGCCGACCCATTTTTTGCAAACTTTGTGCAGTCATTGTCATTTCGAGAATAGGAAAATGGCTTGATTACGTTTCGCAGTGGTCTCGCTCCCTCTCTCTCTCTTTGAAATTTATCACTTCACCACCGCAACGTAAACCTGTGTGCAACCGCCTCATCTGATACAGTGTACGGTAGGGGACGCATCATTCCGGTTTTATTATACGCACGAACCAAAACCACCATATCAACAAACCTAACATAGAGCACCGCAGCGCAACTTTAGAAATGTGGTGGTATGAGGTGGTTTTTTCGCATACGTCATTTTGCACGTTTTGGGCGCAGCATTTTAACGCGGTTGTATGGTATTCCGTGCGTCCGTGCACGTTTGTGCACAAACATTGTATTGCACTGTGCAAAAAGCACTGATTGTGCACCAGCCACTCTAATATGGTGTGCTACGTCACTCTGTGTTTCGTAGAGTAACTTGTGTGGTATCTCTTTCCCGTGCTGTGGTATATCTTCCAAATGTGTGCTCTGATTTGATATTTGCAGTTCTTGCTGCTGGTGCTCTTTCAAGCTCGTATTCGGCGTTGGTGTTGTCCAAAATGGTTTAGCCCAGTTCGCTCATTGACAGAACAAAATAGCGCGTCCGGCGTCCTCCCGGTGGTGAATTATGAGTTATTGCCCCCCGTTTTGACTGTCCGTTTTGGGTTAGAGGGTTTCCGTGTTTTTTTTCTGCGGCGTGGCTGAATTTTCCATCCAGTTTGGCCAGATGATGTTATGCAAGCTGTGGTCTCTGGACTGAAAATGAGTGCTGCGTTGCTTAGCTATAACTGCTTGTTGTCAACTCAAATCAACACAACTTCCAGCGCGAAGCTACAAGCGTAACGATTTTGTGCATCTGGTCTTACCTATTGCCCGGTGTTGTCTGCCAGTACGGTCTTTTCCCATGACAGTTGTTGGTTAATTGTGAAAAGTGAAACTATGGCTGTGTTGTTCCACAGTGCCTGACAAAATTGAACAGTTGTTCTGGTCAACGCTGGGTGCTTTGACTTTGTGTTTTTTGACGACGCTTTCAGAGTGACTGGGCGTTGGTACGTGAATGCTATGAGATACAGTGGGCGCCGCAATTTCGACCTTTTAGAAAGTAGCTGTTAGAATTCTCGTTTTCCATGTTAATCCAACGCTTTAAACTTTGTTTCCGTCACGTTTGACTTTGTTTTCCTGTTTCCGCTTCCCGGCTATGACATCAGCAAGCCCAAGTACATTTCTTTCAGTTTTGTTTTCATTCAGGCCTCTTGTAACGAATTTATCAAGCTGTAAGGCACGTGCGAGGCTACGTTTTGTTTATTACGGCCCTTGAATCGGCTCTCGATCTTTTTATTTGATAATTTGAGTTATCGGTTTCGTTGGAAGTCGGAGTCAGCAACGTGAAAAATTGGAGCAGTCAGTCACGTATGCTTTCTTGATTGTTGAAAATCCGAAAATTCCAACTTTTTCTTATATTCAGTCTCTTCTCCAACTCAACCAGCAATTGAGATGGATAACGACAACAACAGTATAAGCGAAAATATGACCCATGGTCAATCGGGAATTGTGGACAATCTGATGTTGGACGTGGATGACACGGCTATTGAACAAGTGCACTCAATGGTGGTGGTAGAGCCACCAATTATGAGTGAGTGCATCTGGGCATACAACAGTTGAAGAACTCTGGTTTGGTCAGAAAATATTGGACGGAATATTGAAAACAAACGGTTGTGGCGGTTATTCTCGCATTGATTTCTTCATTCTAGCTCAGATCGGATTGTTTCGGCCAATTTTGTATGGGGCCACATTCCCACATAACCAACTAGTTAATTACTTTGCCTATGACATCAAAAACTGTTATATCAATCAAACTGAACGTTTTCCAACATATGTCTTTTGTGCTATGCCCCCTCCTACACAAAAACTTATATCAACAAACTGAACGTTTTCCAACATATGTCTTTTGTGCTATCACATTATGAAGCTGAAAAATTCGTAGCAGCCACCGCTTGAATGTTCCATTCGATTGCAGACACGATACTGATGCCAAATGCGTGCACCTCCACTCAAGCTGACCACCAAGCAGCTCACAGAGGTCGACGCAGATTAAGGTCTAAGCCATTGTTCACATGTTTCTCACCACAACACAGCGATGACGAGGCGGAAACGCAAATGGTGCGTATTTGATGTTTCTGGCATGTAGCTTCACAAGTCGAAATTGGATTTGTCAACATTCTTGACTGTTAAAAAATGTCCCATCTCTTGAATTCGAGACATACAGATACAAACACAATTTGGCCAAAATCTTTTTCCAGCCACCGCTACGTGTGCCGCATTACCAGCACGCTGCCGCGTCAAGCAGTGCTGCACCAGCAGCTGCATCCATCAATCTAACATCCCGCGGTGAAACATCAACCAGTCACGCGGGCCATTCATTCAACCAACAATTGAAGGATATGTTCAGAGACTTGAGGGCTCGACTGAAAATGTTGGATTCGGGATCCGGTGCAAACGTGAACAACACAATGTCGATGACACAACAGACAACGGCCAGTGGGAATGCGATGGCAAGGACGAAGAGACAACTGGCTGATGGTTAAGGATAAAATTGGTGAAAAAATTATTGGTGAACGTTCGACGCTTTTAAAACGAAAGAAATTAAATGATGAAAATTTTCACAATATCAATCAATTCATACGATTGTTCGCATTCAAACAGGCATTCTTCTGAGCGAACAGCCGTACCCAGTGCACACCACCGTCCATTATCGACATCATCTTGTGCCGTCCTTGACCGCCATCACATCAGCACCCTATTATTGGGGTGTGATGGACAGGTTCGAAGCCGAACGATTGTTGGATGGAAAACCGGAAGGTTGGGGGATGATGGGAGGGATGCGCTCTAGCAACGGATTGCTTTCTGTCGTGCTGCTGTTGGTAGAGAGGATATGTGCCACGCTTTTCTGACAGTTGTCTCATTGAGGTGGGATGGTTAAATAATGGAAACAATCCGGCTTGGAATGGTCGACTTTGGCTATCACATGCTTGCGAATCATTCCGCTCCGTTCGATAAGTCCTTGTACATTTACTTGTGTACTCTCAGACAGTGATGTAGTTGGGGGGGGGGAGGGAGGGGGGGGCGGGGGGGGGGGGGGGGGGAGGGAGGGCGGGGTGGCGGGGGGGGCCCCGTTTGGGGGGGGTATTGGTCCAGAAGCCAAAAACAGGGGTATAAAAATTGGTCGAAATTATGCTAAAATAAGCCTTAAAATGCGTATTTTTGTGCTCGTGTGAGAAAATTTGACCGAATTTGACCATTTTGGCCCATAAAATGGTCATTTTGGCACTAAAATCAACACTTTATTAACTTGGTGACCGGAGCAAGAAAGCTAGCTAGCCAGTTTGGGGGGGTATGGGTTTCGGAGCAAGAAAGCTACCTAGCAGTTGGGGGGGGTAATACCCCCCCCCCATACCCCCCCAACCACATCACTGCTCTCAGATGCTAATTCTAGAACTGTCTCATTGTACACCATACATGATTAGCAAAACATTCTGTGCTTTTGTTGACTGGAACAGAATCATTACGTCAGCACAAACCAGCACAGCTGACTGATCGACATTCGACCATTGCAGGCACATTCCTGCTGCGCGACAGTGCGCAGGCCGAGTACCTGTTCAGTGTGTCATTCCGTCGTTATCAACGCACATTGCACGCACGTGTCGAACAATACGAACACAGATTCAGCTTTGACAGCTACGATCCGGGTGTGTTCAGTGCGACCACTGTGACGGCGCTCATCGATAATTACAAGGATCCGGCTAGGTTTGTCACCAATCTGGGAGGTCTTTGTTGTTGACTCGTTCGAAAGTCATTAGTGTGGTTTGTCATTGACACAGCGTTTATTGAGCTGGGCTGTTGAAAACTGTCGTAAAGCACCATTCCAACGCCCGGCCGTCACGACGTATACTTGTTCATTGCTCACGTTAAAAACAGATTGAATTGAAACCCATGATGGATTGAATGATGGTGATTTTGCAGATGTCTATTCTTCGAGCCGCAACTGACCCACCCTCTCAACCGTCCATTCGTGTTTCCGCTGCAACATCTGTGTCGTGCTGCCATCGTCGACTCAAAGTTGAGCTACGATCAAATACAAGCGCTGCCAGTGCCGAATGTCTACAAGCAGTATTTGGGTGAATACCACTACCGACAACCGGTCACACAAGTCACACACAGTCAGGCCGAGCAGGGCCAATCCACTTCGATTGCCACTGCATCGGCCTGCGGTGCAAGCATGAACACTAGAAATAGGGCATCTAATAAATAGAACCCACACTCTCAGCCAACCAACATGGTTGTGGATTTCAAACGCATGATGCGCTGAGCATTTGCGATTAGCTGGGGTGTTCTTTATTATTTCTTTTCGCTTGAGTTATGTTGCTCTGCTTCGTTGACAACATGAAATTATTTCTGAAACGTGCTGTTTTGCTGGAAAGGTGAACAAGTATGAGTGTGTGTTGGCCCAAGATTTTGTGTTCTTTTGCTGACATTTTTGTGATGTTTTTTCTCCGAACTCTGCTTTATTATTGTTTTCGTTTGGTCTGCGGTAATTTATTGTCATAACCCGTTTTGTCACTGTGTGTAAACAGCTTGACTTCATTTGTTAATCTTCACGAGTTGTGTTTGACCATAATTCAATGAGTCGCACTTTCAATATGATTTTTCTTGATATTCTGACTTCTTTTTCTTTTTATTTTGCATCAATGATAGGGCATCATGAAATACCTTCGCAATGCATGTCCCATATTCTGACGGTAAATTGAAAGTCTGTTTTTCGATAATCTTGTACCATAAATTTGATAAAGCTTATTAAAAGTTTGTTGGACTTCGGTGAGTATTTTGCGACACCAGCTATATGTTCAGCTGCGACCATCACGTGTCTGCTTATCTTGCACCCTCATATTTATCGTGAAACATCAGCCAAACCGTGCACATCGATTGGTGGTGAACTCCTTCCCAGAATTTATTTTCTTCGTAAACACTGGCGTGAGATGATGTCACCTTTACCATGTGGCTGCGTGGTTTCTTGCACGATAAAACTGTTTCATATAAACTTGTTACTCGCAATGTGTTTTTAGAAAAGCGTTGGGTAAACACTAACGTGCACTGCGGAACTTTCCAAAGTAAAGCCGACTTGGTTTCTTGGACCAGGACTTTTGCGATTTTAAATTATTGTTTTTCAAAAAAGGTTTCAGCTTGGACTGGATATTAATACCAGGCAGCGAGACTGAACCTCATTTTTTCAGCATGTTAGGCACCGGCAGGCCCAGCTGGTTGCGTTTCATTGATTTTGTGCATCAGCTGTGTATCTGCACTGGTTGGCATCAGCCGCATTTAATGACACTGATCCGTTGACACCAAAATCAGTTGTACGTCGTACTACTTTCGGCTCAATCGACACCCGCCTGATGTGTGCGAGTTCCGCATTATCGCAAACAAGTACAAAACCAATCAAAGTTTGGACCTCTATTCTTATTATCCCAACTGAGGAGACCCACGCGCACCACTCGGGTTGTTTGCCTGCTCATAAACGTCCATTGGTGAAACGTCATGCGCCAAAACTGGAGTCCACTGGACCATAATTACACTGCCACTCATTCTGACGATAACAATTATAATCGTGATTGTCCAACGAAAGTATCAAATCTGAGACGCACTAAAATCGGCTGCACTGCCCGTGGCGCGCACCCTCGAACTGGTGCAGACGCTAAACTGCGATTTGCACGTGCACAGGTCAGTGTTTTGGCCCATCTTCTATCTCAGAATTAAATGTGTTCGTTCAACAGTTTTTAATCGTAATTTCGGAAATTATGTCTAAAAACGTAACATACCATCATCTGACCGGTGACACGACATTGGCTGGATGTGGACGTGAGAACAAAACAACACTTTACCATATTCAACTGCCCAATATTTTCCAATGTTTTGCCGCTGAGCTCTGTAACATGCTTCGCTGGTTTGATTGTACCATAGTAGCAGGCAGCTTGTTGAGAGACTGCAGCAGGTAGCCCAAGTTTTCATCTGACAAATGACTGCAAGATTACATGCTTCTTTCTTCCCACTACCAGGTCTATAACGATACGCTAGCGTTTCTGCATTTCGAATACGGATATTGGGATTGGTCGGATACAACGGTGGTGATTGAAGCAGACAATGTCGCTCAATGTAATCGATTTTCTGGCGGGAACGTTCGGAGGTGAAGCCAGAATGCACATGCACTCAACTGCTGAAATAAAAGTCTCGCACAAATAGGTTCAATAACATCACGGTTCACTTACTAAGCGGGACCGATCTTTTGTTTGTGAAGCTTTCTATTCAGCTGACAATATACAGTTGCCCCTACCCCAGAGTAAGTATGTGCGTATCGTGCAAAGTGCTCAGAGTATAATAATTATATAACGTGGTGGGTGAAGAGCTCGGGTGATTTCTTACCAATCTGGCGTTGATCTTCCAAACACTGTTTATCTGAGTCAATCACTGTGAAAGAGAAGAGAGCAGACTGCGGGCCCGAGCGGTTTTTTACCAAAGAAAGCAGTTTTTTCCAACTCAGGTGCGGCTGGTGTGCTGGCCGGTCATCCGTTGGACACGGTCAAAGTACGACTGCAGACAACCACGGCCTATCGAGGCACATTTCATTGCGTTACGACAATTGCCAAACAGGAGGGATTGTTGTCGTTCTACAAAGGTTGTCTCTTCGAGGGTTACTTTGCGGTTTGACCGTTTGTTTGGATTGTTGATTTCTTCGGAGGTCCTTGAAACGATTGGGGCTCTGACGAATTCATGCCTAATTCATGAAACTTGAGAAACGTTTCGCTCGCTTTGCGATCGTTAATCAGTGTTTCAATCGTAATCTCATGAACCATTTATCAGAAAAACATTTTTGAAAAAACCTCGAGAATGCCATGTCCTTGATCCACATTGATGTTTGACAAAAGAATGAAAACCCAAACAACGGGTTTGCCCACATGACATGACTGCCTGGACTGAATTTCAGGTATCACGAGTCCCTTATCTGGTCTGATGTTCATCAACGCAGTTGCATTTGGTACATACGGTAATGTTCGCAAATTATTCCTCGATCCCGACTCCATGCGCTCACATTTATGTTCTGGTTAGTTGACACTGTGTTTATGACGTTATTTTGTTGTTTTCTTCAAAAAAAATTCGGAAAATTGGCTGTGCCAAATCTGATGCCATGGTCTAGCTCCGGTGAAACATCAACTGATCAAATCAGTTCCATCAGCTCGAGTTTTGTCGCATTTTCTTTCTGTTGATTTGCAATTACGTTCCGTGATTTTTTTGTCTGGAATTTGAGTTTTTAGCACCAAATACATCACAAAAATTCGTGCAGCAACACAGGCATTCATTCTCTGCGCGACCGACAGATCAACGTTCTTCTCTATGTATAATTGAGTTGGTGCCGACGCAATAAACTAACAGATCAGCTGATGTTTCTCATTAGACGAACCAGTGAATTGCTTTAGTGTGTTAGCATTGGCTGACATGTTGATGAAAACATTGGCCCGACAACAATTATTTTGTGCAGGTGCTCTAGCTGGTATCTGTCAATCTTTCATCACTTCACCCGTTGAGCTTGCCAAAACACGCATACAATTACAAGTGGACGGGCATCCTACGAAAGTCATGTATCGAGGTCCGATGGATTGTGTGATTAAAGTATTCAAACAACAGGTCAGCGTGTTTCTTTCAGCAAATTTGGTATTGCTTTGTTTGCTCGATGTTTTGACCGCTTTTTCTACGTAAATATTTAGGTTTTTCAAATGATTTCAATGGTTCCCTTCAACGATTGCACACAATCACAGCAGTAGCAGTAGTTCGTTCTGTATTATGTGTATTTTGCTGTTGATTTGTTGCTGCAGAGTGAACGTTTGTTATTACCAAGCTTCGAACCCGGCAGCCTGCACCACAGCATCTATGTGGTAACCCCTTGAACCTGGTGGCATCCCACGTGGTGAAACATCAACGTGTGTGTTGCTGTTGCACACGTGACCGTCCTAACTTCTTTCAATTAACTGCGTTTGTCCCTGATTCAGGGTGTGCGCGGCATCTACCGTGGTCTGGGCATTACCATTGCACGTGACTGTCCCGCGTTCGCCTCCTATTTCGCCGTGTACGAACTGTTTGTGAGGATTCTCACCGATGACGGCAGGCCTGAATCGTTGACCATACCCGGTACACTATTTGCTGGAGGTACTGTAGGAATCGTTTGATTTGTTGTTTTTTTCGTTTGGTGTTGCTATCCAACTTGGTCACATCAAGGACCATAACTAGTCAAGGTATATTACATCAGTCGCATCGTATCGTATGCCTGGGTAACCTAATGCGTTCCTATGTGTTCTCGTATTGTTTGTTATTATGTGCCTTTGCTTCAAACATCGCCTAATTATAATAACGGTTTTTAACCATATATTGGAGGTCAATAATAAATTGTGTGCCCAGCCTAACATCAAATTTGGTGCCAGCGAGATTGCAAACATCGGTTATTGATGTGGCTTCAAATTTGTGACCAATTTGTTGTTTTTTACCAATTGCTTCGGTCACTGCATGCACTGGCGACGGTGATTAGCCGTCAAAAACTGAAAAACATAGGTTTTGACAAAATCCCAAATTTAGCCTACAATAATAAAATAAATTCCTTCCTTCACACGCAGGTATGGCCGGCACGGTGTCATGGGTGATCAACTATCCAACCGATGTGCTGAAAACCCGATTCCAGGCTGATATCGATTTGCAATACAAAAATGTCAGGGATTGTGTGCGCAAAACCTATGCGGCCGGTGAGCATTTGCAGTCCGACTTTTTTGTTGTAAAAGTGTTCAATTTAATTTTGTGAGCAGGCAGCTCACATCTCTTGTTGCTGATGTGAGATCTGGAAAAATAACATGAATCAGCGTGACATGCCATCACGTTGGTTGGTTGGTTTATTGCGTCGGCACCCCCCTCAAAAATGCCTGGTACGGACGGGGCGCCATCACCTGAAGGTCTTCGTCACGGCCCACAGCTACGTTGCTGATTACCCTGATGTTTTAGGTGGCAAGCGTGCGTTCATCCAGGGTCTGTCATCCACAGTGATACGTGCGTTCCCAACGAACGCCGCAACATTCTTTGCTGCCGAATGGACCTATCGAATTTACGATGAATATTTCTCGGCTGCTAGGAAACAGGTAGCGTTCTTGGCTTTCAATGTTATGCATCTGTGTGCAAGAGTGCAGTGCAGACCAAAGTAGTTTTTGGGAATTGTAGAATTTGTGATGATGGCTCAAATTCTCGAAAGCGCAATCGCCACCGGGGGTGGTTGCGCCTCCAAACACGATGATGACCACCTCTAGCTGTTTGACCTCATTTTGTTGCGTGGTTCAGCGAACAGCAGCGTTGTTTAACGCACGCACGTTTTGGGAATAAAAAGAAATTTACGCATCGAGCTGGAGAGCGTGCGATATATCTGTTGCGCAACCGCCTCCGGGTGGCTGTGGCGCTTCGATTATTTGGAAAAAATTATTATGTTCTTATCCGCAAAAAAAAGTTATGTAGATCAATATCGGGAGTTTTGTTTCCGTCGTTACCAGGGGCATTAACTATTACAATTTGCAAGTCATCGATCTATCTTGTAAACCTCGCGAAGCATTTTGCATTTTGCTTTCCCGTCTGTCAAGAAGTTTGGTTCGATAACGGCAGTTGATCTTCGCACCATCGGTATCAGTAAATTATTCAATGGTCGCATCAATCAAGCAATCTATAAACGTGCCGTACATAATGTTCGGCTGTCAACCGTAATGTTTCACACACACATCTATACATTGCAGCGAATGGGTTCCCTCACCATCGAGGAGTACTACCGTGAACGTCGTCCATTCACCAATCATCAAGTGCCGAATCTATTGCCATGGTTGAGCATGTTGAGGCGACACGATGAATATGCCGCCGTAGGTCACACATTAGATTACGGTAGTTTTGCACTATTAGGGTATGCCATCTGCCCCGGTGAGTGTCGGGACCCCATGGCATATTCTGCATATAAAACTGCGAGATTCAATGTATGCATAAGATTGTAATATGTAGAGATAGTGGCTGCATTGGTAACTCTGCAACAGTTGTCACTGGCGCATCACGAAACGGCTGTGTCAGCCACCTTGTAAAAGACCATTCCATGTCAAACACCACCACCGCAACCCTTGCCTGAATTTGATACCCAATATGAATGGTGCAGCGTGTGCATGGCTGCCCATTCCGACCTGCTTCACAACTGGTGCACCAGGTCATTGTCAGTGCGATTGCACCTAAGGCCTTGTGACACAAACAAGATACACAGGTGCATGTTTCAGACCGAAATCGACGACAAACTGTCCCCTTACGGTGTGCGTGCAGGCGGAGGCAACAAAGGTGCACCAACGGCGTTGTTCACTGAATTCACACCGCGTCCCGACGAAAACCAGGATGTCGATATTAAACACGGGTTTATGGACTATCGGTGAAACAGCAGCCAACCGGGTTTAGAACGATTATTTATTGGTCAAATGACAACTGAGAACAATCACGTGGGTCCTTATTTCAATGCTAAAACACAGTTTGGCTGCTCATTGCATCTGTGTCGCGCTCGAGTCAGCATCTTGGAACATTACCACCACCGTTTTATACATTTTTCCTGTTTCGTTGAGCGCTGTGCATTATATGCATCTTTCGTACTTTTGTGTGTTGTTTTTTTCACACGTATTTATCATTTTTTTCTTCTTGTGTGACTCTTATTGCTGTACTTTTTTAGATCGTTATAACAGTACTATTCCTCAGATTATTTCGCTCTCTTCAGGTTCTTCGTTTCGTTACATCCTAGTTCAAGAGTATTCTCGCACTGCTGTTTATCATTAATTTAATGAGTCTCAGTCCCCTATTTACTACCAGTATGTGTGAGCTTATGTTTATCCGAGAGATTTTAGCCGTTTTTGTTTTTTTATATTTGATGCTTCTCTATTCATCTAACATTGCTACAGCATTAGTTGTGCCATTTTTGTGTTCAATTTATTAGAAGTATTTTAGCCTGCAAAATAAATATACGTCAGGTGTTTGGATTTTTGGAACTGCTAAAATTTCATTTTCAAATATAACGTTTCAGTATTATGTTATTATAATTTCAAATTCAATCACTATTGTATGATATATGTATGATGACCAAAATCAGTTTGTCTTCTTGCGTGTCTGTGTGCTTTCTCTTTTCTTTTCTTTTATAACTCCACTGTCATTTAGATCGGAGGTCAGTTTCCGCTCCAAATACTTTTATTTGTGTTTTATACAATTATATATGATTGGATTGTACGATAACAACGTTAGTCATGGAGATAAGTATGCACGGGAATGAACGGAAACGAACTGCCAAATTGTTAGATATGCACAATTATGAAACATCGGTCAGTTGTTCGTACCTGGTTGTACTTGTCAGAAAAAGAGAACATTAAAGAACTATCAGAGAACAAACATATCAAAATATCAACGTATGCTAGATGAATAAAAAGCCTACCGATATGTGTATATGTACAGACTATAATAAATAAATACCGGGCTGTTTGTCCTGTCCAATTCTATGATGTTTCATCGACAGTGGACCTGTTGTAAAAGCGTCTTTCCCATTCAATCATTCGTCGTCTCTTCTCATTAAAATTGCCTTCCTCTTCAGTGTGTTCACCCTGATTATCAGGCAGATCCTGCCCCAACCCCTGTTTGTGGTGGACAAAATTGGGATCATCCGACTGTCCGGTTTTGCCCATTTCAGATTTCGTGTCTGATGATGACTTCTCTGCTTTTGAATCCGACTCGATTTGTGGTCTGTCCACTCTTTTATCGTCCGTCTCTTCGTCTTTCTGGTCGGCGGTTTGGTCCCCATCAATTTCGCCAACTACAGTCTGCTCGGTGGACGGACCCTGACGAGGCAGGGCCGTTGGTGTCAGATAGCCGTACGACTCCACGTCACCATCCAAGATTGCGGCCAATTCGCCTTGTATCCTTTCGAAGTGAGGACGATCGGCCGGTTTCGCCAACCAACACGATTCCATCAGTTTGTAGCTGGCGAAATGTATGTAGGCTACTTGCTATCAAATTTGGTAATCGATCGCACCGGATCCCAGACACTTTGGTTATACTGCTGGAGTAGGACACTTTCAGTCCTGATGCCGTTAGTTTTGGCCAGATTCTCACCACCAGTCCATCCGATCACCAAGTTTGATTTTGGCTTCGATCGCGTGAGCGAGCAGCTTTACGTTCCGGTAAATAGCACTGGCTAATATTACAGTGTTCAACTCAAGTGGGGAAATCACTTAGTCAACTCACGGCAGCCCCGAGTGAGCGCGAGAAATATGAGTTGACGACTCTACGAGGTGAGTTGACGAAGTGATTTGACCACGTGAGTTGACCACTAGTATAAGCAATAACATGGCCATGATGCACAACAAAAGAACGGTGTTCAGGTAGTTTGTGTGACTTTTATGAAACCTGGCACCCACCCAAATCACGGTCTTGTGAGGTGGAGTCGTGTGTGTGTTGTGGCTTGTTGCCAGCCCCGCAGAGCAAATGTTGCGTCGACAACAATAGCAGCGCAAAAATAATTGCGAACCAGGAGGACTCGATATGTTGGTAGAGCACCGGTCATGTTATCCGAAGGTCGGGGGTTCGAGTCCTCCTGGTTCGCAATTATTTTTTCGCTGCTATTTTGTCGACGCAACATTGTGAGGTGGAGTATTAGCCCCCCTTTTACTCACAGTTGATCCGACGCTAGTTCGGGCTGTGGTAATCGTTTCCCAGCCATCAGATGGTCAGCCATGTCAATGGGTTGAATCCAGGAAAATGGCACTTTGCCAAGTGAGAATATTTCGTACAGCAGCACGCCGAACGACCACCTGCAAAAATATGCGACGTTGATAACAGACATTGACAAAATGTGCGCTATATTGTAAGTTTCGTTCATGGACTTCGCTTGTGCCACTGTCCTCACCCAACGTCAAAGTACTTCCCAGTCACTACTGTATGTGCTGTATTTACATGTGCTAAACAGCTTGCATGATGCTGTGATCCAATATTGTGGCATCAGTCAAGTCTCCAAACACATAATCAAGTTGTGTTTGACCAGGGCGGATCCTGTAATAAACTTTGCCAATGCAATCCGGTGCATGATAACTAACACATCTGACATGCTTGTGTATTCGTAATGTATCAAGCTCTCAATGGCCATCCACTTGATCGGCAATCGCCCACCCCTGGTCGTGTACAGATTTCGTTCCAGAAAACGGCACAGTCCAAAATCGCCGACTTTGGCCGTTTTCGACGACGTGAGCAGAATATTGCGTGCGGCCAGGTCACGGTGCACACACGCTCGGCTGGATAGGTAGGCCTGCAACACGGGCGTGCCGGAGTCTTCCATAAAGACACCCCACTTATGTATGTAGCCTCCACTTTATATTCGAATGGTTCATGTTTGAAAACTGCTGTCATGCCTTCAGTCGACCAAAACAATTGGGATGTTTTTTGTCATAATGTACAACGATCTTAGAATTGCAACCGACCATTCCGTCACTGATCTGCCACGCAAAAGACAACAGGTCCTTCCGGCGGATAAAGTTCTCGGGATTGTCCTGAAATAGGACGAAGAGTTGGTACTAACTTCAGCACATTACTTCATTCAAAAATTTCACCTGCAATATTTCGTCTTTTCTCTCGCGCACCAAATGCAGCAAATCCCCGAGTTCACAATATTCGGCCACCAAACACACGGGGTCATCCGTTGTCAGGCACGCGACCATGTTTACCAGATGACGGTGGTAGCCCAGGTCATGAAACATTAGGTAGTTATCACCGAACCTAATAATGATGCGCTCGCAAGATGCGATGTCCTCATTGAATACATTGTCATCTGTCAGTTTATGCCTTTGAATTCAAATCTGAACGTGGAGTCTAAAATTCCCACACCTTCATGAACGCGATTTCAGCGAGGAATTCCGTCTTCGCGTTGAAGTCAGCGTGTTCGGGCAGCATTTTGACGGCGACCGTGCAGTCGCACAGATTGCTGGATGCAAGTGCTGATGGGAAGATCTTCATCACCGGCGCTTGGCCCAGCAGACGACCTGCGATATTACAGTCAATTTCATGAATAATTAACTTTTTCTGGCTTTCCGGATCGGTGAGACGCAATTGAAAAAAGTATTGAGTGTCATGTCACATCAATTATTGTTCGAATTGATCTTTGATTGTAACAACGTATTTTAGTGTGATGCTTTCAAAAGAGCAAACAAACCTTTGAAAACGTGCGCAAACGCGCCCGAACCGAGCTTTTTGTCATAGAGCACACTCAACTGAGTTCGTTCAAGTTCCCAGTCATCGACCGATCTGAACGAAGAAATGTCATCAAAAGATGACTGTGTTTCATTACTTATGTATTTCGCATATTTTTGAAAACTCACTTTCTGCTGATCATACTCTGCTTCGGGTCCGTTACATATCTCATCTTAGTGGATCCCTCGTGTGTCAATTCCGACCCCGCACCCTCCTTGCACATTGACTGATTCGCACTGTGCAGTTTGAATTCGACCATTCTCGCCTCGCGCACTTTACGCCGTTGATGGCGGAAAAACCAGATGCCTGAAATTGAACCCGAATGCTTTATAGAGTGTAATATACTTTTTATAAATAGCTACGTTTTCTTCACAACTTTGGGCCTCATCAACTTTTAAAGGCCACAAACACAGTGACATGGTCCATCCCGAAAATTAACAAACTCCACCTCCATCCACAAAAATGTTTTTTAAAGAAATCAGCACCGCTGCTGCGCATTGACCAACCGAATATGAGTGCAAATATCAATATGAGGAAGACAGCAGCGAGCGACGATATGAGCGCAATAATGCCAACATCCAATCCTCCGTCGTCACCCTCTCCATCTGGCCCGTCGCCTTTACGATCAGGTTCATTGTTGGCATACGGTAGTTGGTTGGTCGGACCTGCGTGGGTCGGTGCGTTCACACTGACGATGATATGGGGTACATCACAAAAATAAGTTGATCCCAGTTCCACTTATCACCTATCCAATGACTGCAGTCATGTCCGGCACAATACATACAGGGCGTCAGATCAAGAACAATTCTCGACAAAGACTCGAAGTTGGGTACGTATTTCACGACACCCTGTAGGTCGGGTGGGATCGTACTTTTGGGTCCGCCTGAAAAAAGTGAAATTTGAACGAAAAGGCAAAGCGGCTTTTGATCAATCAAAACAAACTAAATTTTTTCATAATTGACAGACCAATTTGTACAATCCTAAAATATCGTCCCAAGTTATCTGCGAATTTGTGCACTTTGTCGACCAAGTTCACTGGCACATGTGAATCGGTGTAGACAATCAGCACGCTGCCATCTGTGGCTGTTGGGGGACGTTGCTGTCAATCAGTTAGTTACTTTTTGATGAAAATCTGGCGAATAGAAATTTTTGTTCAATTTTGCGTCCAACCTTTAGCAGATGAAAGTTGCGCTCAATCAGCGCGCGATCCGGATGGTTAGGCTCGCTCTCGCTGAAAGTTGAGAAAAGTGTATGTGTCCACTCGCATGCTTCGAAGATGAGGTTGAATGCTCCTTTGAACGCTTTGAGGGCTGATGTTTCACAAGGACATATGTAACCTTCTTAAATATCCAGTAACCGTCCACAGTTCTATGGCAACCTAACCAATGAAACATCAGCCAGCTAGGTCACCTGAACAGTGTCATCATTCTCGTGCTGTCCACATTGTTGTTGACTACCAGCATTTCATAGGTCAACACCCTTCTAATCATTCCCTGACACAATGGCTTGATGTTGCATTCTTTGTGGTTGAGTTGGGTATTGGAAGGATCAAACCTGCGCAAAAACATGAATTTCTTTCAAGTTTTCAATGGAACAAAGTTTCGCAGCTACCAAAAATAAATCATGAGAAACATCACCAACCATGTGAAGATATACTCCAAGTGTGCCGGATAATCGCACTTGTAAGTCGCATTTATCAGAAAGTTCTGCAACATGTGTTCGAGATTTGTTGTAAATGTGCAACTTTGAAGCAAAAATACCTGAAAAATGCGAAATTGTTGCCGGTTCACATCGCGTGACAATCCGATGAATGACACAACGTCCCAAGTATTGCATTCGCCCCCTGAAAACGTAATTCGGTCCATAATGCCAGACTGCCTTGTCATAAAGGTCAGTTGGGCGTAAAGGACGGTGTAAAAGCTCAGTCGGCGTAGCTCGGTGTAAACGTGAAACATTGCCTGTTATTAACGTGGAATGTTTCAAGTTTACACCGACGTCTATCACACTGAGCTGTCGACTGAGCTTTCCACCGACCTTTACACCCAACTGACCTTTACACCGTTTCGAAAATATCACCCAATGATAGCGCCAGCGACCGAAACTGCACCAACAGATCTTAACGCAAATCGCATCGTTATTTATCTGTCATAAAGCAGCAGTGCAGTTCAGTGAACTGCATAATACTGTGCATTCAGTTCAGCTCAGCCCACAATGTACGAGGTAACATTAAGATGGCAACATTAAGAGCTATGTATATGCATTCATTACAACAGGGTCACTTCAACTCTGTGTGATCATAAGGATCAAGCGGCGGTAACCGCCGTTACCTCTGTACACCTTGGTTTGTGAAAATCAATTCATAGACAAGCCCGGTCTATTTGCCACACGGCTTGTCCTGTTTAGAAATGTTATGGTGAAACATCATCAAGCTCACATTCACACATTCTCTTCGGCAAATGCTCTGCGCTGCCCCGGTCTTGTGCTGATGAATCTTCGTTCGCATTATTTGTTGTTGGCCAAACGAGAATCAGAATTACGAACACCTGGATTGTACCCATTTTGGTGGAAACCTATAAATACAGTTTTTAACAATTTGTTGGTGTTATAGTAAATTTTATTACTAAAAGATTCAATGTAAAACCTACAGCTGCGGTCGGTATCAACAGCCCATAAAAACCAGCAATCCTGGACTGGCTATGACAATCAAGTTTTTATGCTGTTCCGCGTGCTATTTGGCTGCGCAGATTTGAAAAATTGCAACAAAATTGATAAGACACCAGTATTAGTGAGGTGGTCACCAGTTGTTGAAAAGATAAACCTCAAATACGGCTTGTGGTACTGTGGTCAAATCAAGTCGTCAAATCACCACATTTCTCATGGGGCTCATTTGGAGCTCATGCAAACTACTTGATTTGACGACAGAATACTCACAGCCGACAATCCTGTGTGGCGGTGTGATCAGTCGGTCATCGTTATTATTCGTATAGCATCTAAGACTCATCCCACCCACCGTACTCTGAGCAACACAAAAATATTCTATTCACTGCAAACAGGTTTCATCAAATAATTGATTGTGAAAAATCATACAGATTTAGTGACGTATGCATACTGTAGCATCATCCCAAAGCAAACACTGAACTATGGGCGTCGTTTTGAAAGTCACGAGAAAAATACAATAATCAGTTCACATTTTAGCGATGTTCGAAAAGGGAAGCAATTTTGTACTAATTAAAAGGAAGGTAGGTAGCCAATTCCGGCTCCTGTTTCCACGGTTGGAACCCGAGTACTCAGCTTGCCACTGAATAAAGTTCAAACAGTAAATTTTTTCGTTGGGGTTGTTGTCAACATTGGCGCCAAATTATATACCTACATCCTCTGTCGTCTGGGCCACACGCTTTGTGTCATCTTTATGCATTCAAGCATTTATCTTGGGTATAAAAATCAATCTCAAACATTTTCAGGCCGAAAGTCTTCTCTATCCTAAAGTTTCTAAATGTACCCTGAGAGTGCACCAAACATCCCCTCCCCTCATACACTGCACTACAGCACCAGCACCACGCAGTACGCTGCACGCAACTCAGCACACCGTGAAAACACCTCACCCTTTCTTTGTTGACGAAAATAATCCCTGATGCTTACTGATGTATAATTTTTATTATTCACCCGAATTCTGCCAGGTAGAGTATTCCGAGCTGAGCAGCGCAACGTACCTACTGCACCCACTTGTGTGTGGCAGATAACCTAATATCTGTCCAGTTCTGGACCATATGAAAAATAGGTGATTATTTGTATTTTAGTTGATAAAAACTCGTTTCTGACCTTTTAGGTTACAAATGAGCTTGAATAGCTAAAGTGATATTAATAACTTAAGTTTGTTTTTTTACAAAACAAATCTGCCGCTACTTGTTTTTCCATTGTCAGTCAAAATCAAAGTGCTGAAGTGGGGAACTAAAAGTTGAGCACAGCAGTTATATTTATATTTCACACAAATGGAGTATAACGTTCACGAATATCATCACCATCCAACAGGAGCTTCCAGAATTTTTATTCAACGAAAAGCCCAATCGACTGATTGATCAAACAACTGACTTTCTTGTCGAGCCTGTGACATGAATACAATAAGCATCCTTGCTGTTCACATCATGTTACACGCAATTGATCGAGTTGTCCAGAATCGTGAAGCGCAATAACGCGTCAAAATTTTTGAAACTCAAGTGTGGGTGCCTATTCAATGTGCACTATGTACATTTTTGATATACACAACAGAATGAAACTTCCATATCAGCTGATCGTTACCTATAAAACAAAACAAAAACCGAACATATTAAAATATAAATGTGCCCTATTATCTCGTGCCTTCATCACAGATAAAAAATGAAAAAACGACTTTCTGTACAACCATGAATATAAATTCAAGTTATCCTTTTATATATACACGTCTGACGAGATTTTTCACAAAAATTATGGTATGTGTGGAGATAGTGGATGTCCAATTCTGACATATAAATTTGAAAATATCAACCGAAAACATATCCATTATCAACTAAAGCATTCGAAACAGTGGCAAGCTGTTGCTGATGGAATCACCAGGTCGAGGGGGCCGTCCTCACACAACAGAGTGATATCGACCTGCAAGTTAGGTGAAGGGTTGGGAAACATTGTATGTAGCTGCACTGTTGACACAGATATGGACATGGTAACAATGTGGAGGCGACAAGCATGGTGAATAGAAAGGGTCAACCACAACCAGTCAAAACAGCTGAAACCTGAGCCTTGAGCAAATCTAACCGGCACATGATCGGTCATGCGACAGCAGCGCGCAAATGACGTTAGTGCGGATCGACGATGTTTCATTTTCTCGGTGCCCCTTGCCAACAACAACTCCGGCAGTGATGGAACGGCGTAGGAAAGACACTGGCCACGACATGCGTTCAATTGCACCTCCACTGGTTTGCAGCCGGTTTTGTGCACCACTCGTTTGTAGCCTGATGTTGCAAGGGTAGAGTGAGGAGTACTTCTTGATGTTGGGGGAATAACCCACGGCAGTTTAGAACAATGGCTTATTGTAGTACCTAACATCTCGCTGTTTTTAACAGACAAATGGTGCACTAGGTCATCGTCGGCATCGTCAGTTTCGTACCATTATTACTCATCCTACCAATGAAAATATCAATGGATAGTCCGACAGTTCAAATACTCAAATCATGAAAAGGTAGCGTGAAACATCAACCATACTCACCCACAACTTGACATTCGTCATTGACTGTCTGTTTCATTTCCGCACGTACACCTTGCAAATTCAGGATAATTATTGTCGCAATCAATAGCAACAGTGTTGTGACTGACTGTTTGTAATTGATAGTATTATTGCATGTTCGAGTTTGGAACCGGTTGAGATCGTCGTTCCGCCTTGGCACATCAGGCTCAAAATATGTGGTCGGAATTTTCCTCTTGAAGCGAATGAATCGACATAACGAGGCTGGCTCAGAGCAGGATGCTTGATGTTGCATTTTTCGCGCGGATTTGCTTTGATTTATTTTAGTTTGTTTTACTTTAATAGTGAAGGGCGTTAGTGGTATCTGAAATACTGTAGTAGTGTGATGCGAAATGTTATTCATTGACGGAATATTGTGAAATGATGGCGTTGAAAACACAATTTACTCATTTGCTATTTATCCGCGTTACGCAATCAAATTCAAACACAATTGATGTGATCAATCATAAAAACAAGCGCTATTCACCAAGAAAAACTGACATTCAACAGTGAGAAACTGGACGTATAGGTGGTGGTCAGGCAAATTCGTCGACGATGCATACAATATTATCGTTTGTGAAATCGAACTTTAAAATGCACAATGCCAAAGGTGTATTGCTCAGTCACATTTGGAACCACTTGGGATTATTGCCAGCATAAAGCCAAATTACACATTAACCAATCGCATGCACAAGATGTACCGTCGGCTGACAGACTGGTGGCGCCATCAGTGGCCTCCAGGAGAATTAGTCTGGGACACATGAAGTGTCTGATGTCTGGCCCCAGAAAATTGTTTGGCTCGTGATGTTTGAAATGTGCGTAACCACGTGGGCAATGTAAACAAAAACAACGATCAGACAAAATGTGTTCGAAAATGAGCCATCTCTTCGCCAAAACAAGATTGGCATGCAAAATCTCTGATCTCACTTTCATTATCAGTCTGAGTTTGAAACATGCGCCAAGTGATTTGTTAGGGACAACAAACATCCATGGTTTTGGCACGAGCTTTCGCATTTACCACAATCTCCACGTGGTCAATATGAACACGCAGCAGCACGACGCGCCACGTGACTTCGGAAAAATTACAAAAATTCTTGGCAAAACATCAAAAAGTTTTTCGTCGTCTCGCATGGAGCGGACACGGACGCATGTAAATTACCTACGAAATTAGTGCAGAACAAAATCAACGCACGCGAGTACGCAGCGTGGTCAAAAAGTAGTTTTTCAATGCGACCATTATACAGGGCGATTAACTCTGGTGCCGACTTGTATACAAATGAATCAGATGGGTTTAAAAAAAGTGCGCAAATTGACTTGAGCGGGAATACAGTTAACTTGGCATGTCCAAGTGTGCATCAAGACGATTCAATAAAAAAAAACGAACTCTCGCAACAAAACGAACATGCAGAACAGAATTATTCGTTCGAGATTAAAGCGAACGGAGCAACGTTCAATCATTATGCAGCACAGCGAATCGCTCTCAACGACTTGTTGAGAGGATTGCGCCGCTCAATTTGGCCATGACAGTATTCATCAAGAAGTTGTGCCCACTTTATTACGCAACCAAACTGCCAGTTATGAATTCCCAAACACCCATACATCACTAATGAGGTGGCAACTCAGCGCGTTTTAATGAACCAGGAAGAGTGTACATGTACTGTGGCGTGACAATGTCTTATTCTGTGTGCTGTCCAGTATTACGCGGTTACGCAACATTCGAGTGTGCAAAGTTTTTGGTTTGGCTGACCACACCATCCCCTTTGCCAAGTCAGTTGCATCTTTATGCGCATAAGCGTGGTGCTGCTTGAGAGCACACAACAGATCTGTAACTCAATCTTACGTACATAATGTACAGCCCGCGAACAGCAAATATCACCACAAATGAGCTTGGTATAGTCCGTCCACCAGCTCATGGCACTTCTGTTGCTGCTGGCCGGTTTGTTCCCTTCCTCCACGTTCTAATGAAAGAGAAATTGAGCGTGAGCGATTTTGCAAAAAACTTAAAAAATAAGAAAATATGTCGAAAACGATTGCATTCGATGAAATTTAAAATTAAATTTAATTAAAATCGATAAAACACGTCGATTTCATAAAAACAGCAATTTAGGGCAAAAATAATTTTTTTTGGAAACTCAATTTCTCTTTCATTAGAACGTGGAGGAAGGGAACAAACCAGCCAGCAGCAACACAAAGTGCCATGAGCTGGTGGACGGACTATACATACGGTATGTACTCACTATTATAGTGTGTCGACGTGGTACTAATATTGTGGGCACTCACCACAGTCTTTTTCAGTCGAACATTAGCATAGCACAAACGAGGACTGGTTTGCAATGTGCGCAGAGGTATGTAAGTTCACAAAAAGTGGTCTAGCAGTCTTAACGCCAAATGTGTAATGGGTGCAAGTCAAAACGTGTTCAATTATGTAAGTTGCGGTTCAATTTTTATGTCATATTGTCTCTGATTGTATCAAAAAACAGGATGAGAGCAAAAAACACGGTTGGCCAGGAGCAAGGCTTGGCTTGGTCTCTGGTCTGGTCGATTAGTTCAAAGAGTTTGAGCGCGACTTCGGCAGGGAATGATGAAGGAGCATCTTGTTTTCCACAAGGTTTACATGCATACACAGAAAAGCCAAAGTACCGCACTTGATTTGCATGCAAAGTGACGCAGTAATGTCGTTGCTTGCTGTCTGTGCTCGTATCCAATGAACTTCTGCACTTCAACATTGACGTCAAGCTGTAAATTAAAAATACCAAAGGACTTCATTTTGTCTGATCTCGATGGACCGCCTGACATTAAAGACATGACAGACAAACAGCAAGAACAAAACATAAGCCAAAAGAAGGTGGCGTGATCAGTACAGCATTTAAATAAGCCCTGTTGGGGCACTAGAAATTTGACACTTGTGTTTCACGTGGTCACAGGCCTACACAATGTTGTATTTATTTGTCTGTCACGCAAACAGAAAAACTATCATAAAAACTAAAAAAAACTGTTTTCTTGCGAGACGTCAATGTTCATAACCTTTAGGTCTGTATCACCTTTGAAGGCAAGCACTACGACCACGACTACGGTTAGACTCCTGCAAGCCAGAAGCAGTGTTTTCTTGTGCATTTGCTCGCAGGAGTCTTTTGGAAACAGGAGGAAATTGCAGTAACGTGCAGTTTGCTCGAAAAACACGAAATACCGAGTTGCGTGGGTGCAACCTGCATTACACTGTCATACTGTTGTAAGATATCCAAACAATAGGTGCCATGAATACACATACCATAGCAGCTGATGGTACAGACAGTCTACCCATAGTAAATTACTCATAGTGGAACCCAACCCCGTATTCGTATATAGGGTGGCCCAAAAGTGGCTACACTAGGCTAAGCATGACGTGTAAGAAACTCGTGCGAAAAAGCTTCAAAAAGGCTAAAAATTGGTTACCAAGGGTTCTCGGACACATGGAATCCGGAAATGACCATACTTTTTAGTCTGGGCATTCTGGGTCCAAGAAATATGGTCAGTCAAATTTGGGTCCAAAAATTTCGTGGATCCAAATGTCCTGACTAAAAAATTGAGCCCATTTTCGGATTCCTCGTGTCCGAAAACCCCGGTTACCCAATTTTTGTACGCTTTGAAGCCTTTTTCGAACGACTCTCTTGCACGTCATCCTTAACCTAGTATCACTACTTTTGGGCCACCAATGACAGAAAATCGCCGGTCCCGATCATGTCACTATAAAGAGGGCTGACTGTATTGGTGTACTTCACTGCATGATGATGGACCGTGACTTGGGCACGTTATTTTTGTAACAAAAGCGTAGGTTCTTGCAGGAAGTGATGAAGACAGGATGAAACCATTAAGATAGATTTCGGTCCAATTGATTTTAATTTCCAACAAGCGGGGTCTCGATTTCGTACGTGTTTGCAGATGAAACGTTCTAGTTACTGTAATTCACAGGTTCAGGACAGAAACCAGAACATTTTTTGGCAACTCAGCACAAAAATCAGATAATCAGAGTTGGGGTTGCCAAAGCGCACTTTATCGCCTAGTGGGAGGCTCTGTAGCTCGGTATCTGGCGTCCCACACCGGAACTCTCCATTAAGATTAACATTTTAGATACGAAGGTCTAAAATGCAATTTGGCATCGTTGCTACATACATATGTTAACTGTGACGTTGGCACGCGTTTGTTATGGTGGGAGTTGCTGGAGTTCTGGGCCGGAATTCAGAACCTTGTTTGGTGAAACTCGCTGATTTCTCAGAACTATGACCCCCCTACTGCAGAAGTTTCCGCCAAAGCGGCCAAGTGCCACGTGGTTCTCCCATTAGAGCACAGACAGACATTCCAGTGTGTGTGTATGTGGGTGTCTGAGCGCACACCTCGGATTTCACGCAGCCAGCCATAACGTGACGGGACATGATGACAAGTGGGCATATGTGTAGAGCGACTTTGGTAAAAAGTGCACATCCTCAGCGCATAAAATGAATCACAGAATCTTTGTGGTACCCAACAACGCAACCTGACCTGACGCAGAGTGACGTGAGCGCAATTCCTTTGATACTCAGCTTTGCAGAGTGACGCAAGAGGGTACGAGCACACACCACACCCATCACGGGACCGGATTTGAACTGTTACTGTATTTCATTGTCAAATGACTAAATGGCAGATGAGCTTTGGTGAAGCCTGATTACTCACAAGGTGGTTTTCGACAAATTTGAGCTTCTGTCAGAATCACGTGGTCTTGTTTACCATTGGTGGGTGGAGCACGTGTGGTATGGGACGGCGGCACCAAATGAAGGCAATAAGTGTGCAAACAAATGAGTTATTTATAACATAGCTGATGTTCTTATGTGGGTATGCGTCTTGCTGGCAACGGGGCGGGGTTGGGAATCTGTCTAGCACCAACATAGGCTGTGGCACATAGTACCATTTAGCTGTTTCTGTGCTTTCGACCAGCATGCAATTTAAAGGTGCTCACAGGTATGTAGCAACGTAAGGTTCTGGGAGCTTCCCGGTGGAGCGCCGGGACACTACCGGCTTGAAAGAGTGCCGCTGACCAACTCAACATATCGTAAGCCAACCCGCGCGCGTTTGCCAGCAAAGTGCATTGGCCAAACTGATGCGCTGTGTTCAAGTTGAGTAATGTTTGACCAAGAAGTTGCCTTCTGGCCACTGGCTAGTCTTGGATAATCTCGTCGAGTTTCACACATGGTCTGGTCTATCTCGAGTGAAGCATCAGCGATTTTGACAGCGCACGCTGCACAAAAGAACAACGATTCTTCGCCAAGGTTTTACCGTTCACGCCCACAATCAAACCAATGTAAAGCACATGATACAAAATGCACTTTATGCACAGAAACACTGATAATAGCAACAACAGGGTATGAGACCAGACTCAGCAAAAATAGAACCAAAGAACTACTCGGTATTAAATACATATGCGAACTTTACATCATACACAGCCGTTAAAATGAAGGTAAAAGTGGAATAACTTGGATTGAAGAACAACAAAATGATTCTCCGAGTCAAAGAAACAAATCAAATGGAGAGATCCATTCTTGTTGCCTCAAAAGAGGCAAAAATACCAACAAAGCTAAAAACAGTAATAAACGTCATTGTAGCAATAAATAGGATATCGGACTTTTAAAAAAAAGTCAGTCGCCCGACACAATATGAAAAAAACACTTCAATCGGCATATAATTGAGGTTCAGTCATCGGATACAATGCCCCGTACCACAGCAGCACACCGGCTATGAAACATCCCAGCAGGGACAAACGCACAGCGCGGCTGGGCTGGTCGAATAGATCTTGGATTTCGGGGAATCCCATGTAATTGCAGAACATGTGACACGCTATGCACGACGAGAGGTGACCTACAATATGATTGACACTGACAGACACATTTCTGAACGAGGTTAATAGCCCGATTAATACTTGCACACGTCCGATACACGTATGGCGACAAGAAACGTCGCAACAAATTCGATGTTCATGAATACTACTGTGACACAAATTACAAATGGCCCAAGGTTGATCATGCCAAATACAATTCTCGGAAACAAAGATACGACTCACCAGTTCGCACAAACACAAACGCCGAGTACACACCGAACACGTAGGTGTAGGCGGCTTGGAAGGCTGCAATTAATGACGTCCATCATACAGCTTTCCCCCAGGCAAACCTGGCCTTTCTTGCGATTCTAAAGCTCCAATCTGGTTTAATGTTTTTGGTCTTCTTTAGTTTCAGACGAGGAAGCGCTGTCTCAAACTGGCCTAGTCTATCGCAAGTGAAACATCAATGATGTGCCTCAAGTGTTTTCTTTGTTCGTCAGCAAAACGTAAACCCGAAGCGCTCACAACTCACAGCATTGTGCGAGTGCACCAACTGGTGTAGTTCCATGCTTGACCCGTTCCAACACATGATGATAGTGTGACAGTGAGAACAGACACGGTGACCACCACATCACCGTTGATGTTTCATAGCACTGCAACATTAGGGGAATGGCACATGCGCGGAAGGCGACCTCTTCGCTGATTGGCGCCTGACAAATGTTGAAACAGTAAGGAAATTTTGTTGACTGAATTTCGAGTTGAATTCCCAGACATAACCATTGTAAAGTCAACGATCGAAAAACGAAATGACAACCAAGGCTGACCACCTAATGGCACTCATGGTTTTTCAGCAGATCTTTAATAAAAAAAACGGGGAAAAGCACGCGGACTGAAACGATTTTGCAAAGAAAAACGCGATGTGGCAAGCACATGTATGTTTCACGCATTGACTACCACCAAATGTCTGATAGCCCAGATCGTTCCATCGATATTTTAACAACGCAAATTAAAAAAACCAGCATCAAGGTTCCCACCAACCACAATCAAATTTCGAATCACAACTGGGTCTCGCAGCAGATCGGCCCAGTGAGCTAAGTCTGAGAGTGAAACGTAATGTGCACTGATGTTTCAACCAAGCAATCAGTTACAAACAAACTCACGAAAAACGTCAAAAAACGTTTTGTCGACCACCTGGACGGCGAGCGGACCAAAGAACAAAAGCTGAAAACAACAAGTAGAAAACAACGAAAAACTATGAATACCGAAAAATAACAACTTACAGCAGTGAGTAATGTTGGCAGGATGATCGACACAAACAACGGAGATGCACGAAGGCCCATCGCAACTGTCCAATTAACGCCCTGGGAATAAAAAAGCAATGTTTTTGGACAAAGATGGGCAGCATTTGCAAACACAAACTAACTTGAACGTGTAACAGACGAGCAGTGAGTATCACAGATACAACGGTGGAGAGCCCAACGCCGATTGACCGACGGGTAATGCTCAATCTCGAATTTCTGTGCGAGAAAACTTCTTGGTCTGCATCTAACAACCAAAGTTAGTCAAATAGGGGGTACAGCGAAGTTCAAGAAAACAATCGACACATGTAGCCACCATGCCAGCCCAAATCAACAGCAAACATTTCGCCCACCTGTCAGTCCCATTCCAATCAAATGCATGCAATAGCCCCAAATAAGACACAGGTATGGTCGTTGCAAGCACAAGCGCATACGTGCAAGTCTCAGAACTGGGCCCCAGTTCATCAGTGCTATTATCATGTGGCGAGTCCATGGTTTTTGGGTTAAAACCAGCCTGGGACAAATCATATACAAAAGAAAGATTAAAAAAATGTCTCGCAATCAAAAGATGAACGAAGTTTGAACACTTCGGCGTAAGGGGATGCGCAAAAGTGGGGAAGGAATAAGACACAAACAATGCTAGATTTTATTGAAATTTTATCAGAGCACCATAATTACAAAGATTTGTGCAGCGCTCTGGGCCCGGACTTGCCTCCAGAGCAGCCTTTGATGTACCCAATTTGTCACGCACCAATATCAAGTTGTAGCAGTAATCTCATTCTGTTGTGTGGAAATGCGTTTTTCCAATATTGCTTCCGGCGATAATGAAATCGGTCTTTGAATTTTCCATTGTAATCTTGTGATTTCATCACACAAATCCTGTCCGATGGCAGATTTGGCTTTGATCAATACATTGGGGTCAAACGAAACATCGTCCAGTTGGTCAGGTGTGAAATAATTGACTCCTGCCTGAAGGTGGTCGCCCTGAAACAGAATAAAATTTTGAAAGATTGTGCGTGTACTCCGTCAGTGGTCAAAGATGGTAAGCCACCCTTTGGAAGATGGTAGTGATTGAGCCATCGCTTTGGAACAAAGGGTAGCCCCGCCCCAGAGTCAGAGCCGTATTTCATGTTTTCTTTTATTTTGGTTGTGTGATTATTTGTTTGGTTTTTGGAACGGAACTGCAGAGCATTAAACCAACATTGATGATGAAATTTTGAAATTTGAAAGTTTCTACTCGTTAGAGCCAGAAAACGGGTGATAATCACATGTAAGGAACTCGTCGGTGTCCAAAAGTCTAGGTGCAAACTGCACGTACCAAAGTGACTACGCTCAACACGAACCTGCATCAATTCCAACGCGGTGTGAGCAATCATCAGTCCATTGTCAGTGCACAATTGTGCGGGAGGGCAGGCCAGATTGAAGCCAACACGCTCGGCTGTAATACTGCAATCAAAATTGTATGATTCGTTTGACATTCAGTTATGCATACGACAACACAAACGCGTTTCTATCGCAAAAATAGGCAGACTTATCAAACAGAAAAGATCAACCGGAGTCCGGCGCGAATGTAATGATTGCAGGCGACACCACCGGACACAACTATGGTCTTGGTTGGAACGGGCAGACCCATGGAAGACCATTCTGGCAAAAAAATGGCTTTTTGTTATGTTTGCTCTCTTCAATTCAGCACTTTCCAAAAAGACAAGATCAAACTCAAAACCTGGCAGCGTTGCGATTTCCAACGCTCGATGCATTCTCCTGGCCAACTGCCTGGTGATTGAGTGCAACAAAGCAACACAAACGGGACCGTATTTGTGCGTCGGAATGCCTGCAAGGCAATAGGGTTGCATTGCTGAGTGCGCATCCAGCGTCCAATTTTGGACATTTTGCAGGTTTTTTTATTTTAATTTATTTATTTATTTTGATTTAATCAATGAGGCACTTGTTCAACCATGTGCTTTGCACATCAGAACCTCACTGTCACGCGCACACAAAATGTTTCGCAGACGGCTGAAAAAATCGGAGTTATTTTTGTCGGTAATCAGTCAGTACAGTCTACAGTATGCCGGGCCGGTTGCCGGACAAACTTCACCTAAGGGCTCAGCTAGATAGACCCGAAACTAGAAAAACAAAACATTTTTCGACAAACCCCACCAAATAAGCCAACCGTTAATAATACCACCGTTTTCCAATTCCAGTTTCTCGATAAGACTTGTGCACATCGAGCGCACAGCCGACATACTGAACATACAATTGGGATGGGAATACACGGGCATTGCATCAACGATATCATGGTTGTTGCTTGAATCATTGTTGTTGTTGGTGTCGCCAGTCAAATGCTGCCAAGCTAATGTTTCAATCGCTCGACCACCTGAATTAAACAAACCGGTGTGAAAGGTGATCGGATCGCATAAATTTTGTGTCGCTTGACATTTCGAAATGAGTACATTTCGACTTACTACCTTTGCGCGTAAAACTGACAATGACGACAGCGAAAGAGTTCAGGCTGCTTTCACAATGCATGCGGGTTGCGGGTCAGATCGGCCCGCCAGTCGCACGTTGCATTGTGAAAGCACAAAAATGCCGGTTGCGGGCCAGCCAACGAAGAGTCAAACCTGAAAACTTGGCCATGTTCGGGAATCTGTCCCAGACACGCATACGTCGCGCGCATTTGTCCAAGGTTTCACCAGGTGCATTGTCCATGGTCTGACCCAGCAGATGAAAATGTGCCGCGGACTCGGCCAACGCCAGCAAACAGTGACCACCGGAGATGAGCAGGCACAAAAATGGAAATTGCACATCGGTATTGCACTCGTCTGACAACAAGGTTGATAATTATACGCTAAAAACAGAATTTAGATTTTGTCGATATCCAACCAACTTTGTAATCTTGCCGTCAGAGCATGAGCGCGCATGTGATGCACAGAAATAAGGGGTTTGCGATGGAGGCGACACAAATGAACGGCGTGCAACAGGCCCGTTTCGAGTGGACCAAGTAGACCTGTTATGAATGTGGTGAGTCAATAATAGCAGGGTTCTTGGAAAAGGTGGCTACAATTCTGACCTCAAAATAGCTTTTTTTGAAAAACGAACGAGAGCTACCACCAGACACCAACCGGGTTCAGTTGTCACAGCAATAGCATCAATCTCGTCCCAACTTTGGCCTTTCATGCAGTTGTTCACCACTGAGGGCACGTTGGTCACATGCAGCCGTGTCGCTTCGATTGGATTCACGCCGCCTGGATGATTCAAATATTGTGCTGTGCAAAAACCTGGTTTCATGATCATGACTTCTGTTACGTGACACGCTGCGTTCGTGTTACTTGCATTATCTTTATCGCATGCGTTGCCGCTGAGACCAGAGCAGCCAGCAGTGGAGCAGACTTTTTTTCTTGGAGTCAGCAGATACCAGAAACCGTTTTTGTAGCCCGGCAATTTATTTTAGTAAATACTGGTAATTTACTTGTTTTTTGAAAATATAAATCACCGCCCTAATATAACCCACTATTCTGGTTGGTAACGACGGCCCCAGCCTGCATTTGAAAAGTTTTGAAAAACCAGAATGTTTCACCAATACCCATTCGATTGTGCCATTCCAACTGCGAGTGACTGGCGCTGGCCAGAATTTCCGTCCGCGAGCCCCGATCGATTTCTCCATTTTGGTGGAAAAATAATCGAATCAATCCGGCGGCCGAATCATCGCAGCTCGATTCAATGCCCAACACAGTCAATCGACGAACAAACGATGTCAGCTTCAGCGTGCCTGCCTTGCTCTCTTGCTTGCTTGTTGCCTTTCGTCTGTCTGTGCTGAAACTGGCAGCAATGGTGTCGTTAGGGGGGTTGGGGGGCTTACCCCCTGGTATGGGGTGTGGGAAATCGGCCGGGGGCATTGAGTACGGGAACAAGCACCCCTAAGAAATGATTTTTTGACTACGGGCCGAGAAGTACCAAAATTGACCATTTTCGCCCAAAACTGTCAAAAATCGCTTGCTGCCGCAAGAAAACTCTGTCTTAAGAGAAGAGTTTTGGGGTCATTTTTTCAGAAACCCCTCTTGGGTATGGGATTTTTTGCATTTTTGGAGAAACCCCCTTGGTATGAGAAACTTTTGATTTTTGGGGGCATGTACCGTAAAAACCTAAATAGAAGGGGGCTCTATTAACTCACTGACCCCATTTTGGGGGGCTCTATTACGGGGGGGGCTCTATTCCGGGGGGCTTCTATTAATCACTGACCCGAACCTGAAAAATTGTTCCCAGAAATACCCTCCAAAACCCCTAAAAGGGGGTTTGAAAGGATATTTTTTTCGCTTGTAATCGCATTGATTCGTGTCTATTCGTCAATAAGAGGCGTATTATGTGCTCTGAACGAACAACAAACGTGCATAAATGTACCTGTGCACAACTATCAAGCCTTAATACACTAAAGTAAAGTTGATGTTACTTAGGGGGCTCTATTAATTCACTGACCCCTTTTGGGGGGCTGTATTACGAGGGCTCTATTCCGGGGGCTGTATTTAGGTTTTTACGGTATTGTGCACAATCAGCGCATGCAGTAATTGGTTGGGGATAAATGCAGTAATTATGGGTGATTTCTCGTCGGGGGGATTTCTCGGGGGGGGGGGGGATTTCCCGGGGGCGGGGGAATTCTGGGGGGATTCTCGGGGGGGAGAGAGACAAAGGGGCGGGGTGGGGGGCGAGCGGTGGGGGAATTAGACAGTGGGGGGTTGGGGGTGGGGGGAATTAGGCGGTGGGGGGTGAGGGTTGGGGGTGGGGGAATTAGTGACGACAGATTGGGTATTGGTATTGGGTCCCCAATTTGGTATTGGTATTGTGTATTGGGTATTGGTACAGGGCCGGTATTGGTATTGGGTGTCAAAAGTGGTATTGTGCCCAGGCCTGGTATTGGGTATTGGTTATGACCAGTGTAGTGCCTGGTCCGGAGTGGGAACAGGCGGTACCCCCCTTTTTTCGGAGGGGGAACAGACGTACCCACCTGGGGGGGAGGGGGGGGAGGGACCCGGAAGGGGGGGGGGGACCCAAATTTGGAGAAAAGTCATTTTTTGAGGTCGAAAATTTGGCTAATTTTTGCCCCTTTTAGGAAAAAATCTCAATAAAAAAGGTATATTAGCGATTTTTTACGACATTGACCTAAAAAATCACTCATTTTATGCCTAAAAATGCCTATTTTAGGCCAAAATCTGCCTATTTTAGGTAAAAATTGGGAGCAGACGTACCCGGAGGGGGAACAGTGGGGCAGGCGCAGTGTTGGAGGTACTCTGGAGGGGGGATACCTACTGTACCTGGCTCGGAGAGGGGGGATACCTACTGTACCAGAGCCGACGGCCTGGGGGGGGGGTTATGTCCTGGGGGGGGGGGGTTGGGGGGGGGGGGGGGGGGGGGTTAGGTTTTGGGGTGAAAATTTTTAATGTATTTATTATGTGTGAAATCGTGTAAAAACGTAGTATTTGCGCGCATAGCGCGCGAATTTTGGGTAATTTGAGGCAAAAACCACTAATTTTGGCCATTTTGGTCAAAAATTGGCACTTTTGAGGCAAAATCGGGGGGGATACCTACTGTACCGGGGAGAAAATCGGGGGGATCCCCCCCCCCACCTACTGTATCATGCCAAACATCGGGGGGGGGGATCAGTGCTGTGGCTGGGGGGGGGGGGGGGGGGGGGGGTCCCCCCCCCCAATGGTACCCTACCCGACACGGCCTGGTACGCTACCCCCCTACCCGCCCCGCTCTGGTACCCTACCCCCTACCCGCCCCGCCCTGGTACCCTACCCGCCCCGATTTTTACCCCCAAAATGCCCATTTTTCGGTAAAAAATGCCAAAATTTCGACCGAAAACCCTAAAAGGTGCAAAAAATTTCGCGCTGCGCGCGATATATGCACTTTTTAGTACATAAAAAACAGGCACGCGAAAAAACTTGTGTTGTACCCTACCCGCCCCGAAAAATCTTCCCCCTCCCCCCAAACCGGATTTCCCCCCCCCCAAGATCCCAGGTACACTACCCCCCTACCCGCCCCGATTTTTTCCACCTATGTACCCTACCCGCCCCCCAAAAGTAGCCACAGCACTGGGGGGGATACCTACTGTACCATGCCAAACATCGGGGGATACCTACTGTACTGGGGGGGGGCTACCCCCCAAACCCCCCCACCTCCAACACTGGGCAGGCGTACCATGGAGGGGGAACAGACGTACCCGAGGGGGTGGACCCCCCTCCCCCCAGGAACTACACTGGTTATGACCCAATACCTGGGCAAACCCAATACCAATACCAATACCAGGCCAGCTTCAATACCAATACCACCCAATACCAGAATTAGACCCAATACCAATACCAAACACTGGTATTGGTATTGGTATTGGGTGGTAAGGTATTGGTATTGGGTATTGGGTATTGTGCCCACCAGTGTAGTTCCTGGTCCGGAGGGGGAGATAGCGGACCCTCCGTTTTTTTCGGAGGGGGAGATAGTGTACCCCCGAGGGGGGGAAGGGGGGAAGACCCAAATTCGGGAAAAAGTCACTTTTTGAGGTGGAAAATTTAACCTATTTTTGCCCCTTTTTTGAAAAAAATCTTCATAAAAAGGGCATTTTGGCGACTTTTGAGAACATTGACCTAAATATCACACATTTTTGGTATAAAAATGCCCATTTTAGGCCTAAAAAGCCTATTTTAGGCAAAAATTGGGGGAGATAGTGTACCCGGAGGGGGAGATAGGTAGGGGGATGGGATAGTGTACCACCTGAGGGGGAGATAGCGTACCCGAGACTCCCCCCCTCTCCCCCCCCCAGGAACTACACTGGTGCCCTGCCCACCCATAATTCCGGGAGCCTCTATTAATTCACTGACCCGAACCTGAAAAATTGTTCCCAGAAATAACCCCCAAAAACCCCTAAAAAGGGGTTTGAAACGATATTTTTTCGCTTACAATCGCATTTATTCGTTCGTGTCTATTCGTCAATAACAGGCGTAGTATGTGCTCTGAACGAACAACAAACGTGCATTAATGCACCTGTGCACAACTATCAAGCCTTAATGCACTGCTGTATGGGGGATGTTATTTAGGGGGGGGGGCTCTATTCCGGGGGGCTCTATTAATTCACTGACTCCTTTTTTGGGGGCTCTATTCCGGGGGAGGGCTGTATTTAGGTTTTTACGGTATTGGGTATTGTGTCCAACCACTCATAGTTTCGGGCCGACCATCCCGACCGCTCGGCAAACCTGCAAATTAGACGAACGCAAATATTAGGCAAAATTCAGCAAAAATAGGAAATAATTTCAGCGATCACAGTGAAATATAGTAGTCGGCCTATGCCGTTAAAAGGGTAAAAACTAGGATCAAAGTGCCAAGGCAGTGTCGTACTTTGGGATGGCCTTCAAGTTTCGATGCTATAATGGGAGAAAACAAGCATTTACCTCTTTCTCTGATGCTACAAATGGGCAAAACAAGGCTGGACGGACGTCCAGCAGTGCTGTCAAAGTACTGGGCGCCCCGGCGCGGCGGGCTAGCCAACACATACCTGAAACCATTGCAGAAACCACTGTATGAAACTGAAAAAATCTGAGTTCAAGGGAAGCCAAATGGTGTCTCAGTCCAAATGAAACGACACTAGGTGTGACCCTATCGAGGCTGAGCTGAGTCTGGTGGAAATAAAATTGCGTTTGCGTCGAAGGTGAAACAACATTTAGCTTGAACGAGTCGAAATTGAGTTTGCCTGTGTTTAAACAAAGTGAAACTCAGTCCAGAAACAAACGAACCTGAGTCTGCCAAAATGGGATAGAGGGACAAAACTGCGCATGAGTCCATACTGAGGTTGAACTTGAGCCCGAAGAAAATAAACCCAGTCCAACAAACACGAAATTTTCGTTTGGACACCAGATTCAGTTTTTTTTGAAACTGAGCCAGGGTCAAAACTAAACGTAACTGAGTCGAAATAGAACACATTGGGTCCATATGAAACGAAACCGTTGTGTTCGAGTCCGTACGAAACGAAACTGAGTTTGATTCCAAGCAACGGACACATTAAGCGAACAATCAGTTTCATAAGATGGTTTCTGCAATGGTTTCAGGTATGTGTTGGCTAGCCCGCCGCGCCGGGGCGCCCAGTACTTTGACAGCACTGCTGGACGTCCGTCCAGCCTTGTTTTGCCCATTTGTAGCATCAGAGAAAGAGGTAAATGCTTGTTTTCTCCCATTATAGCATCGAAACTTGAAGGCCATCCCAAAGTACGACACTGCCTTGGCACTTTGATCCTAGTCGTCAATAGAATTCAAGCGAAGGACCTCGAATGGCCAGAAAAGGAGTCGGTAAGGAAAGGATCCACACGCATGTGAAAAATCGGGCTTTGGGAAAAATTGAGCACGTCATTTAGTACATGGTAGACTCAATTCATGTTCTTGTTGGCCTAGTTATTGTCAGTTCATTGTTGTTGTTGGTAAATTCGTGTTTCATGTGTCTTTTTCATTCCATGTATCTACTGTATGTTCAAATTCTCGCCGCATACCTTTTTTGTTTGTTTTGCCATAATGAAAACATAATGTTTCTTTTTTTATTATAATCTTCAGACTCTAGCCGCATGGTTTGTTCGTTCTGCCCTAGTATCGGTTTTATTTGGTGGTGCACTAAATTTAGTATGTAACAAAAGAACATTAAAGTTTAAACTTTATTTTTGTCTTTATGTCAACAACTGTCCTATACGCAGCGTGGTAATGCATAGTTGTTGACACCCAACTATTTTTGTCTTTTTTGTCTTTATGTCAACAACTGTCCTATACGCAGCGTGGTAGAGCATAGTTGTTGACACATGTGTTATTTATGTCTTTGCGTGTGTCAACAACTATGCATTTCACCGCTGCGTATAGGACAGTTGTTGACATGTCAACAAGTGTCTAGCTACCTTAAAAGCTCGGTAACACGGAAAGCTCGTGTTTCAAATTAAAGGCAGTCTACGGGAGGTTGTCACTCAGCCCCCGAATACCGTAACCCACCGTAATTTTGATCTGCAAGGATCGTGTCGAGACCATTTTGTTGTTTATCTATGTTTTGCGTGTTAGCGCCAACACCAACCAACATTTCCAAGTTTTGGTGATCGGCGCGCATGATGACAATTTCCAGCTTGCTGCCGCTAATACACGTGTCGGTAAGCAGCGATCAGCATGGGTCTCGCAACGATCTCGCTTGCGGTGGGTTACGGTATTCGGGGGCTGAGTGACAACCTCCCGTAGACTGCCTTTACCCTTGGCGTGGAGTGTCGTTTGATTACAAACGAGATTGGAAAGCAAAAGCACGAAACTGTGACAGATACTAAACTTAAAAATTTTATGTAATACCTGGACGTCAATTTGTATATAGTGGGTATATCTATCGTCAACACTTATGGGCAAATCTATCTATCGTCAACAAATTCTGGGAACAATCTATCTATCGTCAACACATTTCGACCCCAAAATGGGCATTTTTGCATCAAAATGGCTCAAAATCGGTATTTTTTGTCCCAAATAGGCAAAAAATCGCGCGCTACGCGCGGATTTAGTGCATCTTAGTACATTTTCATTAATATTTACACATTATTACCAACTTAGTACACTATACTATACCTTGATTTTTGACGACCCCCCCACCATCTATCTATCGTCAACAAGTTTGGGTCGACCCCCCCCAGATTTCGGACTTGGGTCATCTATCTATCGTCAACACATTTCGGGTCCCAATCTATCTATCGTCAACACCCTGACCAAGTACTACACTGGGTACAGTAGGTAGGTTGCCGCCCCTCGCCTGGTACAGTAGGTAGGTTGCCGCCCCTCCCCTGGTACAGTAGGTAGGTTGCCGCCCAGTGCTGTGGCTGGGGGGGGGGGGGGGGGGGGGGGGCGCCCCCCCCCGCCCCCCCAATGGTACCCTACCCGCCCCGGCCTGGTACGCTACCCCCCTACCCGCTCCGCTCTGGTACCCTACCCCCTACCCGCCCCGCCCTGGTACCCTACCCGCCCCGATTTTTACCCCCAAGATGCCCATTTTTCGGTCAAAAATGCCCAAATTTCGACCGAAAACCCTAAAAAGTGCAAAAAATTTCGCGCTGCGCGCGATATATGTACTTTTTAGTACATAAAAACAGGCACGCGAAAAAACTTGTGTTGTACCCTACCCGCCCCGAAAAATCTTCCCCCCCCAAACCGGATTTCCCCCCCCCCCCCCCAAGATCCCAGGTACACTACCCCCCTACCCGCCCCGATTTTTTCCACCTATCTACCCTACCCGCCCCGCAAAAGTAGCCACAGCACTGTTGCCGCCCCACCTAACTTTTCACCCAAAACATTCATTTTTGGCTTAAAATTGCATAAAATTAGCATATTTGTCTGCAAATAGGCGGAAAATCGCGCGCTGCGCGCGAAATTAGTGTTTTAGGCCACATTTTCTTCAGTATTTAGACATAAAAAATTTCGGTTTCCAGATGACCCCCCCCCCAGAGTGAGTTCAAGCCCCCCCCCTAGGCATTTTGGGAGAAGCTAGTCCCGTTTCAAAATTGACTTCCCTTTTCTCAGGCTTAGGCTTGGGCTTAGGCTTAGGCTTAGGCTTAGGCTTACTATTAGGCTTAGGCTTAGGCTTAGGCCGAACCTAAGCCCAACCCGTGCCTTCTATCGCGAAATCGAAAATTCGCGTTTTCTCTCTGTCAAGGCAACGGGACTTGCTTTTTACCCAACATGCCCCCCTAGCTCGGCTGGTACAGTAGGTAGGTTGCCGCCCCGCATTGGGTGGTACAGTAGGTTGCCGCCCCGCCTGGGTAGCTACACCACTGGTCGGTATTGGTATTGAGTATTGGGTATTGGGTTGGTATAGGAGGTCGCAATCGGGCCGGGCCGACCTGGGGCCGGCCGGGCCGGGCCGGGCCGAGCCGGGCCGGGCCGCGATTTTGGGCTTTTGGCTCGGGCCGGGCCGGGCCGGGCCGGAGATTTGGAGGGTAGGGCCGGGCCAGCCAGGGCACCCGGGCCCGAAGCTTCTGAAGTGACTTATTTTACTGAAAAAGTAGGGTTTTTTTGTCCAAAATACTAAAATTTCTGATGGATTCAGCAAGTAAGTGATCAGTGTTGTCCAGTCGTGTGGCTACCCAGGCGTGCAATCAACCTACTGTACCACCAGAAAGGCCTGAAATCAACCTACCTACTGTACCGGCCGAGCTAGAGGGGAACAAAATTTTTTATGTCCAAGTTTAGATGAAAATGTACTCTAAAACCCTCAAAATTTTTCGATTATTTGGAATGAAAAATATGGATTTTATGGGCCAGGCTAACGGGAGAAGCGGAGAAGTAGGGAAGTGACGTCATATTTTTTTAGTATTAAATTTCATTGAGGTCAACAAGTGGAGGGATCAAATGCCGAAAATTGGAAAATGTGAAAAAATATAAAACTTACCTAAAATTTGTACTTTGATCGATTGTTCTGCTTTGTTTTATTTTTTTATTGTTATTAATGTTCTTCGCTGTGATTTAGAAATTGTAAAGTTGAAATAAAATGCCATATTTTAATTGGCTGGTCGTGTTTGTTGGTAACGCACATAAGTGTCAATTTCACACGAAAATTCGATTGTACGCTGTTGATTAAGCGTAATGTGACGTTTGAGAATAAATTCGGAGGTGAGCACGCATCGATCGTGAGCGTTCGCAAGCAATTTCAATTGATTTTTGAGCTGTTCCAGCTATTGATTCTTCTCATTAAATAAAATCAGCAAAAATTTATTGGAAAAAATAATCTGCAAAAATTAACGGGAGAAGTGTTGCAGAAGTCGGGAGAAGTCGGGAGAAGTGGGGAGAATTCGGGAGAAGTGTGTCGCTCCCTTAACGGGAGAAGTGCGCAGAAGTCGGGAGAAGTGTGTCGCCGCCTTAACGGGAGAAGTGCGGAGATTTCGGGAGAAGTGCGTGGGTTACGGTATTTTCTCTTTCAATTGGTGGGGTACCTTGGTTTTTACCCGCACCGCCCCACACACCCAGACAGCTATCGTCCTTCCCCTTCGAAACAATTTAATTAGAACGAATTTAGTGCTTTTTTAAATATGTGCTTTAGTAGTTTGAAACATTTGAAAATGTCATGCAACCGTTTCAAAAAAACTAGACTTTTTTGGACACAACGCTGTGAACTAAGCTCAAATGAATATTCGTTAGGTGCCATAAGGGTTTTTTACGCTTGCTGAGGCGGTATTTAGATGAGAATAGAGTTGTTTATGTGAAAAAACGATTGAAGCACGAGAATATTTGTTTTTTTTTGGTAAAAAATGGGGGGAAGTCTTTAGGATCTGGTGTAACTTTGGAAATGTGGTGGTTTGTTGATAAGTGAATAATGATTTCGACACAGTTTTTCCGGGTTCGACACACTTCTTAATTATGATTGGAGAACGCTGTGAAGCGCAGAACATTTAGTTCGCCTCGTTTCTTCGAAATAAACAAATGTGAAATTTCGATCTGTGAGAGTTTTATTTATTTTTAAACGACCACGTCAATAACCTTCTTTATTAATGTTAATCTTCATATTAATGATGGAGTAAGCAATAACCGTATTGTATTTTACATAAAAAATCATCAGAGGAGCAGTGCTGTGGTCAGCGGGGGGGGGGGGGAATGAAGGGGGGGAAGGAGAAATGCCCCCCCTGGTACTGGGTATGAGAAATTGATTCTGGATAACAAAATTGGAAAATTTTTTACGTTTGGAATAAAGAAGTCTAGGATATGACTATTTCACCACCAGCAACAGTAAAATTGGCTATTTTTGATGGAAAATATCGAAAACCATTTACAATGATTATAACACTTTGTTTGAAGCACTTTTTTAGAATTCCCATTCATGTGGTGTGTGAATTTTTTCATTGTTAGGGTATGTATACAAAATGTTAGTAAAATTGGGGTGGGTATAGAAAAGTGTACATTTCTATAGGACATCACTTGCGCCGTTTATGTAAAAAAATGTAGTAAGAGCAATTGAAATTATACAGAAAAGTGTCTGATCATTTTGGTACATGCTTACACCCCTATTTTTCGGATTCACTCGGATTTAAACTAGGACTCAAAAATTGTTTTAACTTCAGACTTCGCCTTTATCGACCGTATTATTGAGTAAATCATCAAGGACAAACGAAAGCGAAACCATGTCGTCTGCATCACGGACATTGATGATGGTCGGACAGTTTCACCGACGTGTGATCGATCAAGTCGAAGCACATTTGAGGCGCTCTTATCGAAAGATCGTTGATTCGTTCGGCAGAGAAATATCAGACTATGCATATTCCACACCAGCACTGCGAGCCCCGTATGGTCTCAAAAGTGGAAAAAAATCGGAACGACACTACAGCGACCTCGGTTGGTTGTTAAATGTAAATTTTATGGGGTGTGAATTAGGGTTAGAGAGATGTTGGCTATGGGCTGTCCAGTGTCGAGTGCCAAAAAGGTGTAGGTGTCTGGTGTTGGGTGTCGGGGACCTCGCTTGGTCCTTAAATTTAAATTTTATGGGGTGTGAATTAGGATTAGAGAGATGTTCGGTATGGGCTGTTTGGTGTCGGATGCCAAAAAGCTGTAGGTGTCGCGTATCGTATGTCGGGTATCCCCAGATGTCGGGTGTCGGTTTTTTTTCGCACGCGACACCCGACAGCCGACACTCGACACTTACCGTTCAAATTGCCTGTTTTGGTGGAAGGACAGGGGTGTCGGGTGTCGGTTTTTTTTCAAAAACTACATCTCGGCTGTCGGATTTTTTTGCAACTGTCCGGTGTCGGCTTTTTTTCTCAGATGTCGGGTGTCCGGTATTCATCTCGGCTGTCGGATTTTTTTGCAACTGTCCGGTGTCGGCTTTTTTTTCTCAGATGTCGGGTGTCGGGTATTTCTAGATGTCCGATGTCGGCTGTGCGGTGTTGCGTACCACCTCCCCCCCCCCCCGCGACCTCTAATGTGAATAAGAAAAATATAAGTTAACCACGTTATTAAGGTTCGATTTTCATCAAGGACCATACTGCCGAGTCTGTGCAGGTCGGTTGGATAGCTGCTGATGAAGATCTGGAAAGCGACGAAAACTGCAAGAAAGGTTGGCTAATAGGATCAAAATGATTTTCGACCTTCAATAGGTCAAGTTGTTTAATGAATATTACGTTTTTGTCAGTACAAAAAATGCACTGTTTATTTTCAGAGGTGTTGTTCATCAGCTCGGACAACAAACCAAAGGAAAAAAATGAAGGCGCAGACGGCGAAAAAGATACTGAAATGAAATCCGGTTAGTATTGTTTTTCGACAAGATTATAGTATGTTTTATAATCAAGAATAAGGGGCCAATGTCTTTTGTTCTGTGTGCGCACAGTAGTTTACTTTTTGAAGGCGGCAGTGTGGATGAAGCAAAACCCGACTTGCCGGAAGAAACTCAGTTGACGTACGATACGGATGATGATCTCGCAGCGATCAAACGATTGGTTGAAAGTAAGTTAGTAGTTATTTATGTCCAGTTAAGTAAGTTCAAGCTATCAAATCGGTTACTCATCTCTCAGTTTGTTGTTACTTTTTAAATGACAAATTTCGAAGAACTGTTTCAAATAAAGAACCCGTTGTGGATAGGTTAATGTCATCCTCGAAAACTGTTGTGAACTGAAGTTTCGAATTGTTATTATGATATTGGTCGTCATCAAATATTTTTTTTCTTCAGGTCGGATTACGTCGGCCAGTACCACGCCGGTCAAAGCGCAGAAACGACATCTATTCAATCGCAAGGTTGAACCGCCAAAAAAAGAAGCAAAATCGAAATACAGGCGGATTTGCGTCGACGAAAAGCCGAAGCATACAGTTTTTTCAACACACAGGTATCAATCTGATTCAATCTTTACTGACACATATGAGCCATGTTAAACATGTTTCAATTTTGTGAATTTTCAATATGCAGGCCAAGGAAGTGCGACCGCGCAAGAAAAGATCAAAGAAATCGAATGTTTCATCGTCCGATGTTTCATCGAGCAGCAGTGAGGACATGGAATCAAGCATCGATTCCAATATAAATTCTGGTTGGATTACGTTTTATTCTATTTGAATTATACCGTTCTATGCTTGTCGTGGCAATTAGTGTACCTTAGGTCGGTTTGACAATGCATGCGGGTTCAGGTTCTGGGTCACAGTTTTTGGCACGTAGACCTGTCAACGTAACATACTCACGTTGAATTTTTGTATCATGGCATGCGCCTCATTTGGCTGCGTTTTTCACCAAAGTATGAGCGTCAACTGTCGACCTCAGCCATCACTAAACATGATGGGGGGCTCGTTTATAAATTTTATTTATTATCAGAGGACAACGAGGACAATTTTGTCGTGTCGACGGCTGAATCGGATCAACCAGGGCCATCCGGATCAAAACCAGCAGGCAAAAAACATGCAAAATGTGTCAAAAGTTAGGAATTTTGATTGTCACATAATATGAGGCAATTCTGTTTTCAAAGAATTCATACATTCAAATTGCTTATTCACACAGGGAAGCTGAAAAAACCGAAGAAAGCAAAGAAGCATCGACGCGTTATCGTTTCCAGTGAATCGTCGGATTATTGCGACCAGGAGATTTCGACGGATGACGGGATGAACGAAACGAAGGAGGATCCCCACATCGTTGTTGATAAGGACAAAACACCTGAGAAATTGAACACAGAACATGGTTGGGGGATAAAAAACGATGCATAAAATATGTATGTTTGATTTCAGTTGAAACATGTGTCAAAAAAACCTTACAATCACAGGTTCGTTCAAACCGAAACGAAATTTGGTGTGGCAACCAAATGAATCGTTCCCTGAGTTGGTGCAACGCATCGTCGAAAAGCGAATGATGGACACCTCGAAAATGTTTCCACAATTTTGTGAGGCACTAACCGGCGGTGCTCAGGCAAAGTTGTCGTCGATGCTGAATCACACCTCGGGTGCTGGCCGAATGACTTTGGTCGCTGCACGAGGTAATATTTTGGTCAATTAAATTTCGAATTTAATATTCGTATCAACACTTTTCTTACTACATGACCGGAGCAAGAAAACTAGCTAGGCAGTTTGGGGGGGGGGTATGGATTTCGAAGCAAGAAAGCTACCTAGCAGTTGGGGGCGGGGGAAGGGGAGGTAAACCCCCCCCCCCCCCCCCCCGACCACATCACTGGGTCAAACATACATCTAAACTGGTTTTTTTGAGAAAAAAATTATATCGCAGCGTACTAGCAATTTAAATGAACTCAAACATGGCATCTGTTGATTGTTCATTTACTACAGGTAAGGCAGAAATGACAAAACAAGAAATTGACGAGGAAACCCTGGTCGCCATTTTCAACACGGTTGGTGATCAAATCAAAATTCAGGAACTGCAGGCAAAAATCAACAAATTGCACAGTGTTTGATTAGTTAAATCCGGAAATCTGTTTTGTCACAGAAAAAATTTTCATTTTGTTGTTTCATTTCCAAGTTTTTGCATATCGAATCTCTTTTTTTGATATTCATGATCTATCTCGGTGACAAAATCAAGTGATTATTTTGATTGAGATCATTGTTATTGTTTTGTTGGTTTCGGAAGAAAAAAGATGATATGTTTTTCAAAAAATAAACTGATTGTATCCAAAAAAATGCATATGGAACGTATCAGTCAAGCAGTACGTACAAAACGCAGAACGTATCAGTCAACCAGTACACAGAAAACGCACTAATATTCCGAACAAGTAACATCGAATAAAACAAGTCGCTTCAAAAGTGTAATCCGAACAAGTAACATCGGATAAAACAAGTCACTTCAGAAGTGTAAACAACACCAGGGCACTGCAATTCAGAATGAAACAATAAAAAAATGGACCAGTGTTACAATATCTGATAGCTGCCCTAGTCACTGGCTGGAATTTCAATCCCGAACTTTTCATGTTTATTTATCACCAAATAGGTATATGTATCAAAGAAGAGAGCAGAATATTGGGTGATATTTTTAAAACACTGCAAAGGTCAGTTGCGTCCAAAGCTCGGTGGATCGCTCAGTATGACAGGCCTTGCTCTAAAATTAAAACATTCCGCGTTAAAAAACATCCAATGTTTCATGTCCATCCACGTGGGCCGATGGAGCTTTACACGAATGTTTATGCCCAAGCGACCTTTACACCGTTTTGAAAATTCACCCCATCAATGAGAGAAAGGTATTTCCATTTATACATCTCACTCACGCAGTTGTATGTATATATCGCAACCCTTCACAATCATTGGGCTGTTTTGACAGACGAACCGAATTCGAATTGTGTCGTGAGAGTAACGCTGAAATTGTAATCAACATGAAATTCTACATTGTAGTGGATGCGTTTCGGTCTGTACGCCATAAATCAACCACAATTACCGATTCGCTCAATAGCCATCAGGATGTGAAATTTTTATGGAGAAACAAATCACATAAGTATGAAAAGGCTGTATTTCATTCAAGCGTCATTACCTTGTTTATTTTATCAGCAAAGGGTTTTCCAACCTGAACGTCGCATCCAATGCGAGCAACGCCCATGGACGAATCCGCAGGTACCGTTCGCGGATAGTTGGTCTCTCGATCGATATTATTCAAATGCGTCAATTCTTGCTTGAGTTCCCAGAACGCACCGATGTGCTCGCCCACCACAGACACGCGCATTTGGAGCTCTTTTAGTGCCGTTGATACCTGACAAGTTCAAAGTTTGGTGTAGCCAGTTGTAAAATGTAAGATTGTGAAACAGAACCGAACAGCAAATCAGTTCATGGTAACTCAAATAATGTTTATCAAGACTGTACAACTTGTTATAAGTGTACTTCGAAAAATACG
>JASAMV010001432.1:0-34505 GCA_030248065.1 Rhynchonema sp. JSB1_4 | reverse complement strand
AGAACAAAGTTGATTTTGTCCACCTTGATACTGAGAAGATCCATAATCCATCATTAATTGTCTGTCGCCAACAATTGATCGTGGCAAGTCACTATGAAAAATGCACCCTTTACTCTATGCTCATATGTGTGGTATTATACTAATAATCTAAATTTCTTTAAAATATAAACTGAAACATTCAGGTGCAAGCGATCAAACTGATCAGCGATCCATTCACGGTCGAGAACGGCCTGTTGACACCAACATTGAAGGCGAAACGACCAGCGCTGCGAAAATACTTTGCTGACGATATTTCCGCCTTGTACAACAAGTGAAAAGTAATCGTTGGTCGTTATCATGAAGGCTTATTGTAATGTCGTCAACTCACATCGTCGTCTCTCGCCGTCAATCCACATTCAATGCCATTCAGAGCTGCTTGAGTTGATGAGTTGACGACTTGCGTTGACGACTAAATAGTTTGGCCATCAGGATTTGTGACTGCATCTTTGGGATTTTTCGTTGTTCTGTGTCCACAGTCAAACCTCCACAAAGTGAACAGAACGCCGGGACCCGACTATTTTGTTCACCTGAAGTAAAACATTTTGTGATGTAGTACATTAAAAATTGCATAAACGTGTGGCCTGATCGTTCGTTCACTATACAGAGGGATTCGCTATCTGGGGGTTGACTCCATCCGATTGACCAAAAAAAGTTTTGCCCACCATGCGTATAACACAAGTGATAATAACTTATTCTACTTTTCCTATCCAGAAGATGTGTTCGTTTGCCGAAGATAAGCAAAGTACACTTTTTATTCCTGAAAAATTAGAGTGCATCTACATACAGTAAGTGGTTTTATGTTCGGACGGTTTGATTATTTGCTATCCCTGTTGTCAACTCATATCAACTGATAATTTTGACCAATTTTTGAGAAGTACATATAGTCCGTCCATCAGCTCATGTCACTTTGTAATGCTGCTGGCCGACTTGTTCCCTTCCTCCACGTTCCAATGAAAGAGAAATTGAGATTCCGGAAAAAATATTTTTGCTCCTAAATTGTGGTTTTCAGGAAATCGACGTGTTTTATCGATTTTAATTAAATTCAATTTTAAATTTGATCGAATTCGATATTTTTCGACCCGTTTTATAATTTTTTCAGTTCTTTTGCAAAATCGGTCACACTCAATTTCTCTTTCATTAGAACGTGGAGGAAGGGAACAAACCAGCCAGCAGCAACACAAAGTGCCATGAGCTGGTGGACTATACATACATTGTCAGTCCGTACATAAACGTCAAACAAGACACTGTAATTATCATGTTTTCGTATAATTATCACGATGTCACGTTACCATTCCACGCTCTTGAGAATAAAATATTGTTTTAAAATCCGTCCTGCGTATTTGTCTTGCTTTACACTAGAGTTCGTGCGTTCAGCCGCAGCACCGTGCACCCATCGCATCAAACTCCGCCCACTCTATCCAAGACGCAACTTGTGTGTTGTGTGTCTTTCGGTACGTGAGCGCCCTGTGCTCAAAGAAAGGCATCTTTCCTCTGTCCAGAATGTAGAATGTATGTTATGTACTTCTGTGCACTTAGAATTCTGCTTTCATTTGAACTTGTGTTGGAGTCTTCAGGCTCTAAATCGTTTCAGCTAATTGCCACATAAACGCTTGGACCACTTGTTAGTGCGGTTACACTTGCTAACTTCACGAAAGTTCATTAGATTTTAGGGTACCACCACTGAGTTCACATTAGTGTACGAAAATGTGACAAGTGTCGCCCTCTATGTGACCTAACAACTGTTTTTGCACCATCTGTGGAAATTATGTAGCGCAGTTTGCAACTCGGTTAGCGCCCAAAGTCGTTAGCCAAAACGGACAGAGATCGACCGATTTATTTTGTTTTGTTTGGCCAAGCAAGTGGCTTAGTGTGGATGCGTCATCATAAATTTGACGGTTGAAAGTTTGCCGGCGAATCGCACAAAACCAACCACCAGGCCGCCCTGCTCATATCAATCTCGGAATATTTGTGCTAGCGTTTATAAGGGCCGGTTGGCAATTGTTTATATGCAAATTTGGTAACACATGAAACACACTGGCCGAAAACCAGAATCTTTCTGTTCAAGAGCGCTTTTTTGCTTTTATACACACGGCATTAATATACTCCGATTATGGGCCATGTACCTCTTTATGCTGGTGTAACGAATTGTGGTGTGTGCTGACGCGATTAATAGACGCAGTTTTCACTCTGATTCCGTCTGTCATTTACAATCCACTCGGCCACACATGAGGTCCATGGGGCGTTCGGAGACGATTTATGTTTTGCAATCGTGCATTAAGCATCTTTATGTGTGCCGTTAAGAAAACCTGGACAGTTTTTTTGGTCGAACATTTGCTTCTTGAAAACGTTGAATGCGGCGGCGTTCGTATTACAATAACTGTGATCGAGCGCATTATTTTTTGGGTCACCCTGTGATGTGACATCTAGAGAGTGGTCATTCTGATATCTTTAAAACGGCCATTAATTATAGTTTTATTTAATACCCCCAAAGTTCGTCATTCCACGCTGTGGAAGGAGTTATGAAATGAATCATTGTGGCGCGCAAGTAAAATTCGGCTGAAAGCGGTGTAACTGTTTGTTTGTTCCCAGCTTGGCTCCCCATTTTGTTTGATCACCAATAAATCAACGACTTTGGTGGTATCGCTTTCCAAATACCTAAATTTCGCGACGCGCAGTGTTATAAATGGCACAGTCGGTGCTTTTCATTAATTCAAAATTGTCTTTGCGCGCTTTTTTGTTGCAACATCAGCCAGCTGGACAATGTTTCGGGGCGCGTAGTATCCCTTTTTTGACTGATGAGTGTACCCAAGCGTAACCTATACCACCAAGAGTGTCGTGCGAAACGACAAAACAACAGCAGTTCAGTTAAACAATCTACTGCCCATTTCAAATGTACGCTGCGGCTAACAAGTGCCCGTTAGTTATCAGCTGGCTGTAAGATACCCTATGCGGCCCATACTTTAGTGTCCTACTGGAGAACCCCATAATTTGCATGCATAAATGTTCAATGTACCCTACCCTCACACTCAGGGCTAAGTTCCACAGTACGCATCACTTCTCCCTCTGCAGTTCGTACATATCGCCCGTTTTATCCACAAGTTCGAGCTCTTTTCCAAGCAAATCTAAGAATTTTCGCGCCTGAGGTATGTTACGTATATAGCGTCTTATGTCTTCAATTGCATGGTACCCTAGGCGTCGATGTTGTGTTTTATTGCGTTATCTATCGTAAGTAGGACGCCGGCCACATGCGTATTTTACAACTGTGTACCACCAAGTTCGCTTGAATGAGCGCGGGCGCGCACAAATTTTCGCAACAGTTCTGCAACGAGCGAAAACCGTTTATTCATAATCTCACGCGGACCCAGTGTTTTGACGGACCAGGCTGGCGGTTAGGGAGTTGTGATCGGAACCACCAGATACATACCTAAAGGTGTTCCGTTGCAGTATTTACTAGGTACACATGCAGATGACCTATTGCATACACATGAATATAGGCGTTCATGCATACACAGTTGACCCTTGACTGACTTGCATACTTGTTGTGTTCCGTCCGTGACATGCTAATGTTTGACTTGACCACACCCTTGGGTCAGATCCATTATTCTGTGAGATACAAATCCGAAATTGGAACGCTTTGGGACCTGCATGTTTACATGTGTGCCATTCATTAGATTATTATGTTTAGAGATACGCGATTGGCGTATATTTGTCATCCGATCTCTTGTAATGTGTGCATCTCACACTTTACGACCGTTTGGTTCCTGTGCACCCTTTTACATGCTTGCGACTTGGCTGATTTGGAATTGCGAGTGGGCATGCGTCCTACCCGAAATTAAAAAGTCGACTCCCATTTCTGCAGATGGGTATACAGTTCATGTGTACATGCCTGGGTACACATGTCTACCTGTGCAAGTATTGTAATTGCCAATGTACTGTCATGTACCATGTACAGTACAATCACCCGAACAAGATGCGCACAGTCTGGGAAAATGCATGTGACATGTTGTTTCGATGTTTTATGATGTGCCCCGCATTTTATATTACTGTTCTCTGTGTAAAACGTTACCTGAATACTGTTTTGTGTGTTTGGGTGTGCGTTGTTTGTGACTTATTGACTTACTACTATATACGCTATGTTATGTTTATTTTCTCGTGTATAGATACATATGTTTCATATTTACCTGTTTATTTACAGACCAGAAGCGGAAGTCCTCCGCAAACAGAAGTCATCATCATGTGCACGATTGGTGCGTGAGTTCGAAAATGGAATAGAATCGTATCAAAATAATTTTTAAGGGCGCTGTTTGCCGCATGAACAAACATGAATTCGAAGTATAATTGCTGAAAAATGTAGTTTGGGGGAAAATGGTCAATGAATCATCAGTTAATGCATAATTACGGACGATAGCCCTTTTGGGCTCAAGTGATTGAAAACAGAAAAATCAGTACATCAAAATGCTGAAATGCAGACGGCACAGTTTCTGGCACGAACTACTGGGCAGGACTAGACAGTGCTGGGCACTACTACAACTCGTGCTCTGGCTTCCCCACGTTTGCTCGGGGTTGGATGTGGAGAAGACATTTCGGATCCCAGAAGGGGTCGAGATTGGATCGATTGTGGGCTACATAGCCGATCGGCAGCTTCCGGATTCAAAGGATTCGTTTCTCCTGATTTTCCAAGACAAAAGCGACGCATTTCGATCCACATTCGCTGTGAATAACCGAACTGGGGAGATCAAGACGCGATCGCAGTTGGATTATGAGATGCACAAATCATTCACATTCCTTGCACTGCCTGTCGATGGAAGTGATGTGAGTATTCGGGATGGATCGGTCACTTTGGACATATTTTCGTAATCTTCTTGTTGTTTTGACTGAAAAAAAAATAACGTATTCATAAACGAGATGCAGATTGCCTTCTTTATAGGGAAACCAACGGGTGAAGTCATTTTCGTTCACCATAAGGGATAAAGGCATGGCATGGACAAACGACATGGCTTATCATATACATAGAGGGACTGTCGTTTATTATAAAAAGGGATACTCCACAAAGAGAGCAGACTGCACTACTGTATCTTAGACCGAAAGGCATGTTCACTCAATCACATGTACCAAACTGTAACAAAGCTGATGTTTCACACAGGGCATTCACATCACGATCGACATACTGGATCAGAACGACAACGCGCCCACATTCGCCCATTCAGTATTCGATGTTCAAATAAGTGAATACATTCGCTTGAATAGTGAAATCTCACTACCCACGGCCACCGATCGGGACACGGGACAGTTGGGCGTGAGGGGCTATCGCATCATTTCGGGCAACGTCAATAACGCGTTCAGATTGGCTACGAAACAGATCAACTCGCAGATTTATGTCGATCTGATTGTGAATGCTGAGATTGACAGGTTTGTGTGATGGGAAAGTTTGATGGAGTTCGGATTTGCGATTTGCACTTCAAAAGGGCAGCCATACAAACACCTGTGGACTTACAGTGACTGATATATGGTTAGGAAGAGGCCACGTCATTGTGACAGATAAGCAGACCAAAATCGAAAATGTTCTCCACACACATGAAAAAGTATTTCACTACAAAGCGCAGCAAATGTAACATGAATCTGAATTGTAGAGAATTCCGTGACGCCTACCAACTGGTGGTCGAAGCGTATGACGGCGGCGACCCGGCATTGACGGGCAAATTGTTGGTGAACGTCAGTGTGGAGGACGCGAATGATAATGTGCCCGCATTCAGCCAGATTGAGTACACTGCACAGGTGCGTATAGGGTGGGCGGAAAGTTTGCTTTCATTTTAAAAATAGCACTAACGATAGAATTTCATGCGTTTGCACGTTATTAAGCGGTGATGTTTTGCGAGAGCATAAACCCAGCTTGTACAATGTGGCTTTGGATTTCGTGGGCTTGTCTGCGCACTTCTGACGATGAACTGGTGCACCGCTCGCCTGTGAAAACACGTAGAAAACGGCAATTTAAATTTTTTTGGAATCACCCATTTTTTGAAGTCATTGGACAAAAAAATGCGCCCAATTTTATGCCCTCGTCGCCGATGGCTGACACTCTTTCCAAGTTTTGCTTATGTGATATTAGCTTTGCGAAACAGGAACTTCAAATTGCACGAAAATCCGACAAATTCCCGATAGGTTGCTCACAACGCCACGGTAGGCACAGCGGTTGTGAGTGTGCGTGCTGTAGACAAAGATGCCGGCGAAAATGGCCGGATCGCGTATCACCTACAATCGGCCACCGGCACGGATGGGGCACATCGACGGTTTAGGATTGATGTTGACACCGGACTGATTACGGTGGCACAGCCGTTGGAACTGTTTGATCAGAGAAGGTTGGTGTTTGGGGATGCCTCGATGGAACGTGGAAGTCAGAACTGTATAGTGTTTGTTGCCACTTGCCAAAAGCATGGCCTATTTCACACGCAGTGCGCGCTTATTCGTACACTAGTTGTAATATAGTACTGTGCGCAACAATAGAGGAGTTATGAATGCAATTAGCGATCTGCTCTCAGCGATATTGAGGTCACCTTAGTCAACTGGTACATTCTGACGACGTCCAGTTTACGACGTTCATATAGCCTGTCGCTGTGAAAACCGGATGAAACGCGCACCGCACCACCGACCGTCTGTATATCCACTTGATTCTGTCCGGAGTTCATAAACAATACAATGCCAATGTTCAACATTTACTTCACTATACATTACATTGTGAAACATCGCCACACAGATACGACTGTGTTGTGATCGCGCGTGATGGCGGCCGTCCCCATAACGAGGCGTCGGCGTTCGTCACCATTCGTGTCATCAATGCCAACGAACACACTGCATCGGTCAACGTGATCTTCCTTGCTGAATCAGGCACCAATGAGCCCGGTTCGATCGCTGAGGACGCCAAACAGGGCGACCTGGTCGCACGGCTGTCCGTCGCGGACAAGGACCTGTCCGATTCGTCCGCCGCGGCACCGATTTCGACTCGGATGTCCGGTGACGGCGGTCGATTTGTCCTCGAGTCGACCGCGGCGACCACATTTGTGCTCCGCGTCGCCGATGAGTTGGACCGGGAGCTAATGGATGAGTATCACATCGACGTGCAGTTCTATCGTCGCGGTCAGGCCATTGCGACCAAGCAGCTGATTGTGCGCGTAGCCGATGTGAACGACAATGCGCCGCGTTTCACTAAATCGGTTTATGAGGCCGAAGTGGGTGAGAGAGCGGCCGTTGGTGCGTCTGTGCTCAAGGTGGGTGAGCGTGACTGGCTGATGTTTCATTGCAGAATGTTTTAGGTTTCGTTCAACCGATATGCTCTCTCGGAAAGGATGTGTGATTTCGCGTCTAACAAAAAACCAAGCAACACTGAAACATCACGAACAGGTGACGGCGTTGGACGCGGACGCGGGCGAGAATGGTCGCGTGACGTACGCGTTCGCGGGCTCGTCCGCCTACACGGCCTGGTTTGACATCGATGAAGATACCGGACTTATCACAACGAGGGAACCGATCGATTGTGAAACATCAGCTCAGCCCGAACTGCATGTGATCGCTAGTGACAATGGACAGGGAAGACTCACCAGTCAGGCCAGGGTTGGTCGAAATTAGGTTTAGGCTTTAGCCTAAGTTTGAAAGAAACGCGTAGGTCGAATACTTTTCGATAGGTTTGCAAGCCCGGAATGCCATAATGATCTCACCGGGAACAGCTGGTGCACCAGCACCGACGGTGACCTGATGCATCGTCTGTCTGTTTGAAAAGGACAAAATAAGACATTGATGCCTTGTTTGTGAACCTCTTGGTAAAAGTGCATCTTTGCAGGTGATCATCAACGTGCTTGATGTCAATGACAATGCCCCGATCTTTGCCCAATCCATTTACAACATCACGGTACCAGAGGACACGCCGCCCGGCACCTGTTTTGTAACGGTCAGTGCGCGAAAGAATTTTTTTGTTTTTTCTTTTTGTTGCAAGTTTTATTCGTTTGTACACGTGTATCTAGGTATACTGTACATACGAGTGACCTCACAAATGGTGTCACGGTACTTCATGTAATGGCAGCCGAATATGTCATTCGTCTCATGGCAATGCATTGCAGTTGCATAACAAAATAGTTTACGGAAGAAAAGTTTCATTGTTGGAGCGTATATTCGTCGCACAGTGATGAAAGGAGATTGAAACTGCGTGTATACCTACATACTTTGTGTGTTGAATGTAACTCATGTACCCATTGAGAAGTCATTTTGTGCCTAACAGACAGAATAAGTTATAAAATACAATGGAACACGTCTGTGTCGATAATCCATTTTCAACTCCATGGGTGTGCAGTCTATCATAGGAAAAGTTATCTGATTGATAGAAAGATGATCTCATTCAAAAAGTCATGCATACGAAAACGAAATAAAACGAGTTACGTGCACCCCCCGCGACGACTCTTGTTTTTTGTGATCATGGCATGATCCTTTGTGGGAATCCTTTCTTTCTCATATTGTGTGTAATCCAAATGTCGAAAAAGAGGCGTGTGTCAGAACGAGTCACACAAGCACACAGAAGATGAGGTTGACAATCACAATCGTAGCATTATTATTGTGATTTTTTGTCTTGCCGAGCTTGGTTCAAGTGACTTTGAGATCCGCGCTAGTCAAGGATCTACCAAGGATCTACCAAAACATGTACATACCTCCATAGATGCGTTCTCTTGATTTTCTCCACTTTTGTGTGATGTGGTGTGGTGGTACACCTTGACCTTGGTTACACTTTAGTGCAGTCAAGCGTGTGTGGGTGTGCGTGTTTTGTGAGTAGGACCTTGAGTGTTATTGTGCCCCCAGGTGGGTAACGGGGCGGTAGTCGGGCGGTCGTGAGTCTTTTTTCTCTATTTTCGGCAATAATAATTATTCCGAATTGCTACATCTCGTCTGAAAACTGAGTGGGCTGGGGACCGCTCTCTTCATGCCTTCATCTTTATCGGGGTTCGAACTTGTGCACTAAAGTACAGTAGTTTCCGCCGACGTGCAAACTTTGGTGTGCTTCCGCATGAGCTGGTGTGTACAAAATATAGGAGGTTTTTATGTTGTTTACGATTCCATTCATTCATAACCCAGCCCAGCTGGCAGACTACATACTGTAGGTCTTGAGTGAACTTCCCAGTTTTCGGTGTCAAAACGTTTCGCACAAAGCGGCTGAGGGCGCCGATTTTCATACTGAACTCCAAAAATTGCGCCCATTTATATCGGGTGTCGGGTGAACATGAGTCCGTATTCAAAGCAAGCGAACTATATATTACGGTACGAAAACTGCAGAATGTTAATACCGTGCGCATGAACACGGCTCGATTGTTAGGTTATGTGCACCCGTACCGAAATCTTGCTACAGAGCTTATATACATATTGGTACAAAAGCGCACGCCATGTTTATACATGTGGCACCAAAATTCTTAACCCAGACTTCAGAAGCCAAAAGAAGACCGACCGAACTTCTCTTTTACAAAATTGGCACCCACCACAACACAACGAGAAGAATAGACTATACAGCAAGGCTGAATGCCTTGTTTGTGAGCTGCAAATGATCGCGGCCCAATTGCACACTCAAAATGCTGTATATGGCTGTATAATATTTGGGCTCATTGTAATGTAGTTGATGCCTGTTGTCCTGCACCGACTGCATCGCATGCATTGTTCTCTTCTTCCGTTCATTTAGGGTGCTTTCACATTGGCATGCGGGTTTTTACGGCCCGCATATTTCCTGACCCGCAACCCGAACCTTCGTGCTATAAAGGTATCCTAGTGGTGCTTATCGGCTCGTAAGTATTGTGCGTCAGTCTGTGCCGGACAACTTACATCACCTACAACAGTATTAGCCAACATTTGGCACCATTGTTTGTCGACGTAATAGCCACTGCTTTTAGTACAGCAACGTTGTTGGTGGTTTGAAAGGTGACACGAAATTGACGGCTTAATAGATTCACCCTGAACGCTTTTACTATGCTCTATTATTGACAAGACTGGGACACAAGTTACCGAAATTTCAACAAAAAAACAGCGGCTTTTTCATTTTCACTCACTTCAGATAGTATCAGCGACCATTTCGACTTTTTTCAACAAAAAATACTATTTCCGTGACGTTGTCTAAAAGAAGCATCAGTTTTTCGTACATCCCGCTTGTCAAAAGCATTATAAAGTGTACTGCGGGATATTGCGAGCTCAAAGTTCGCTTGCTTGCATTCCGTGAGCACTTAGCACAAAACACGAAGTGCTTCTGCCATTCAAAAAAGTCCTTAGGAACATTTATGCACCAAGCACAATTTTGAAACGTGGGACCGAAACTTTTGCGTGTGGCGCCCCAATTGCGCAACACCGCGATATCATTGCATTACGGGCTGGTTGGCTGCCTGTGGCTTGGGGTTCAAATCTTACAGATGCCGCTGTCTTTTGTGTGATTGCGGTATATGGGGATGTTATCCTTGAGGGCATTTGTCAACCTTGTATACCCACCCGCCGTGGGGTAAAAATGTCTGTGCAAACAAGGCTAACTATCAAGATATCTGTGCACTACATCTGTACCAACCGTGAATTAATGAAAGGCTCGGACTGGGGTAAACATTTGCGATTTCAAGTCTATGGACTTTGATATTTTCGCCGCAGTAAACAATACTCAGATTGTTTCCGTTTTTGGCAAAGGCGTTGTTGTTTTTGACAAAAAGTTTCTTTTCGCGCACCAATATTGGTCCAGTGTTTTGTGACGTTTCCGATACCCTAACGAGCCTATACATCCGCTACTGTAGCTTGAGCTGGCAGTCCCACTGTACGCTGGACCATACTGCGGTTAAGACCGGAATAAACAAATCAACAAACAAACATAGTTATAATGTTGTCCAATAATGAAACAGTGCGTACTATAATGACTAATATTGACGCTACTTTTGTTTCTACACATACCGGTTCACTGCAAACAAGCATAATACAACCGCTGCGGTACCCAAGGTCACCTCCCGTGCCGTATGTACATCTATCTTGATGCCAGAATCTGCGAACCTAATTTTGCAAATAATATACCGGACTCTCCCTGAATCTCATTCGAACTTTGGCCATGGAAATTTGTCGCGCTCGTTTGTTTTTGGTGACGGAAAAATAATATTTGTTCATGCGAACTGGCAAAAATTGCACCAGACGCCAGCAACAACCGCACTTGTTTCTTCAGCATTTGGGCCATGTCTCTGTCTCTTTGGGGTGTGGTCTCAAATTGCATCCGTGCTGACAAATGTATTTACTGGGTGGCAAGTGTGAAAAAAACAACTTTGAAAAATAAAACCAATCTTTATTTTTTTGTTTTCGTCTTGGTTCGTTTGGGCGGAGAAAGTTATACGGTTGGTTATTTGAAAAAAAATATGTATGTATAGGGGCGGCCTGGGGTGAGCGTGTCTTGTGAAATCTTTGACTTTGGTGGCGTTAATCCACGTGGGAGATGTTTGACAATCTATACAGTATATAAATATTCACAAACAACAAAGTGTGCACGCTGATTTTAGCACCCACGGGTCTCTTGACGATTTATATGCTGTGAAATGGGTGCAAACACAATAACAACAGGAGGGAATGAAAAACTCAAGAGATTAGCCCGTTAGTAAGCTCACTTCAGCTTTTATATTTTTCTCTGCTTTTGCATTTCTGAGAGCGACTGAATGTTTATTTGCTGGTGTGGTGTGTAGGTACAACTTGTGGCTTGCTTTTGTAACATTCTCTTGTGGGACGAATGTAATGAGAAGAAACTGTTGATAACACATCGGAGTGCAAAGTTCAGGTTCGAAAGTTGGATAAACACCGAACCGAAACAAAAACCAAAATCTGGATTTGGGCGGATTTTGATCTTGAAAAAATCAGGGAAAAATGACAGCGATACTATCCACCACTGTATTATACAAAACAACACGCGGAGTTTTGGTTGCTGTCACTTGATGCCCTGCGGCTTGCTTGCAGCGTTTGGTTTGAGCAAAGAAAAGTGTGTGGTTATGGTCGCGTGTATCGTGGCGTGTTATTGTGCTTGTCTGAGTCTGTCAGGAGGGATCGGGGCTTGTCTTTGACAATTGCGCAACTCAATTTTTGACACAATGGACACGTGTCAGTCAAAAAGTTCCACGCCCCGACATGGAAGGGTAGTAAAATTTTGACGCTTCAAGTTTTTATTTTTTCGCCAGAAAATAGAACACGGAACTAGACCGCATAGGAAGTTTGCGGGAGCTCTGATTTTGTGGTATGCAATTGGGGACCCGAAAAACACCCCATGGTCTGTGGTCCTAAGGTGCTGCACGTATTTTTAGATGGTGCACTGTGCTCGCATTTGTTTCAAACAACGTATTAGACACATTTTTTCTGAATTTTAACTTAACAGTGCCTTTTAACAAAAACAAAGTCCACGTTGGAACGTAGCCGCAAGTCATTTCACATTTAAATCTACTATTCAATCTGAAAATTGCCCACAACGTCCAAACCATAACTCAAAAACTAGTAGCCCGTAAATCGTCTTGTACTACAGCTTGGTCACTTTGTGTGCCCATATTTTCTTTGACATACACATGACCGACCACTGGTTCCCAAGGGGAGAAGATCGGCTTTTGGTCAAAGTCAAATGGACTGAAATTCGGTTCGGTTCTGCGTCACGGCACCTTTGAAAATAAGGCACCCTAACTTGAACCTGAACTGGGTCTGTTTGGTGGAAAATTCACAGTCATGTTTTGTCGTCCAAGCTGTTTCGACCGCATAACATCCATTTTGGTGGATATCTTATGCCAAAACGGCTACTATAATATTGGCATAACGAGCGGATTATAGCATTTCGAGATTTGTACTGTTTCATATACGATTGTTTGAGTGTGTTGTTATCCTCGCTCATAGCGTGCAAAGGGGTCGGTCAATTGCGATAATAATGTTACTTTGTGGTTCAGAGAAATTCACTGGCATAAAAAAGCCGCGAACTTTTGCTTTGCATCTGGCTGAGCGTGCGCGTGAAAGTTTGTTTCGCGCAAGAGATTTGATTTTTATTCACGCGCGAATAAGCGTGCAAAACATGCGCGCATGCGCGCATGATAGAAACGGTGTACAACGAAAACACAGCGTCAAATTGAGATTATGCAAGTGCACCCGTAGCCTACATAACCGAGATAACGCGATGGGCTTAGGGTATGTGCTTGACTAACTTGGCGATGCAGCAAATCCAAAAAAATATCATACTGTTCGCAGCTCGCGGCTAATTGTGTCAATGTATATGTTGGAGGGAAGGAAAAGTTCGGCATCGATATCGAGCAGCTTCTTTGAGATCATCTGAGATTGTAAAACTATCGCAAATTTATATTCCCGGCGAAAAATTTGGCATCCGAATTCTCACGAAAATCCTTATGTTCGCGCAGCAGTAATCCCAACCCCAAAGCACCGTTGTGCATGTAATACATCGATAGTCAAGGTCGTAGTTTGCCGATATTTCTAGTGTCTTTGTGTGTCCTCATGGGTCGTTTCGGGGGACAAGAAATTATCATCGTATACGCGCGCTGCACTGCATGCGCAGGTATAATATTTGTGCACAACCATCTTGCTGAGTCACCCGCAAATTTCTTTGGAGAAAATAATAATGGCCAGAAGAATGGTGTATGTATGTAGAAAGGGAAGCTGGTTTTCTCCCGTGCAACAACGCGAAAATACCTTCAGATTGCTGAACTCAAACACAAATAAATAACAACCAATACAGCCGAACAACTATAGGAGTGAAAATATTTGCATATCGGTGAATATAGTGCACCTGTGAAGTCAGTCCTCCGGCCTCTCTAAGGGGTGTGCATTAGAGTTACTGATTGTGTGTACATTAGGCGCGGCCGTTATTTTCAGGCTGAAGTCGTTTGATTCACCATTTTGTGTGCACTTCAGAAGTTAGGGTCAGTTGGTGCAGTTTCGCGGGCGCAGGGGATGTATGGCTGACTTTAATATTTTCACACACAATAAATTTCGGTTGGCATGAATCCCAGATATGCGTTGTGATGATGACTGTTATTGGCTACGGTCCAAACAGACTGTTACCAGGTACATTTGAAGGTGCATAAACCCAGATTGGCTTGACTTTAAAATAACTGTCGACAATATCTACAGGTACATTTTATTGCAGCAACACTGAAACACCACATGTGCACAAAATTGCGCATCAGTCATACAGTTCGTTCTGATTTGTCAAGTCTGTGCATGGAAAGGGGGTAACAAAGTGGCAGAAAAAATGTTGAAACGAATCGGTTTCTCAGATACAAGTGATAATGAGCGGTTTGAGACAGTGTATATTAATATGTAATTGTAAGGGCGGTGATTGCAGGTAAAATCCGGAAACCGGACTCCGGGAAATGCTTCCGGAGACCGGAAATGCTTTGTGCTTTTCCATGCAAATTATTTCCGTGTTCCGGACATCCAGGGTTTAACCTGTAAAGTCATGCAGCTGTGAAACATCAGCCAGACAACCCAGACATCAAAATCTAGGCATTATCCATCAACTCTAACAGTTCATCCCCTTTTGGCTTCTTCTTCTTCTTCTCCTTGTTCGCGCCCACACTCAATTCGCCCATAATCTTGTCGACGTCGCGCTTGTCGCGTTTGGACGCGTCGATTTTGATGATTGTCGGATCGTTCTGTTGGTCGGTCTGTGCCTGAGTCACAAAGGCGGCCTCGTCTTCTTCCGTGTCGAACAGCGACAACATCATTCGCTCGCCCGTTCCGGACTTGGACTCGCCGCCGCCCGCTGCTTCCGATTTCTCCTTGCTTTCGGTTCCGTCAGATTTCTTGCCCGTCAACAACTTGCACAACAATTTCAGTTCGTCGTTCTTCGCGTCCGGGTCAAACATTTCCTCGGGCCTGCCCGCCGTCTTGCCCCCCTTGGCCGATTTCTTGCGCCCCCCGCTGGCTTCCCCGCCGCCTGCCTTGCTTTGATGGGAATCCACAGCCGAACTTCCACTGCCGCCTTGGGTGTCGACCACGTTGCTGCTGTTCTTGTACATGTTCATGCCCAATTCAATGAGTCTTTCCCCTTTCTTGGCCGTCTTGCCCAGCGATCCTTCCTTCAGCGTCTCCGCATAGCTGCCCCCACTGTTGAACGTCGCCGTTGTGGTTTGTTTGCCTGAATTTAAAAGGCCGCATGTTTGAAACATCAGCATTGTGAAACAGGCGACAGGAGTCGGTACCCTCGTTATGGTGATCCGCCAGTGAACGCCGTTGTGGACTATTTCCAGTCTGATGTATGTAATTGCACTCAATTCAATGAATATTCATTGTTGTGATTGGAAATGCCGCGTCCCACAAGATCATGTCACTATAAACAGGGTCGACGACATTAAAGTTTCATTCACACCTTTCTGAAAGTATCGAATCGTGCCGGGAATGCATCCACCGAACGGCGCCTTGCCGCCCTTGATCGCGATAACGAACCGACCGTCGTCCCGTTGTTTCTTTTCGCGTAGCAACAACGACACCTGATGTTTCAATTCAATCCCAGTGATCAAGTCTAAGCGACAGTTTGTGCCCAAGCATTGTGCTCAGATTCATGTCGTTAACACACATGGTCGACTGTCGTCATCAGCCCTAATGCCGCTTGCTCGTGCCCATTCAGGACTGCTTCAGTTGACGATCAGAGTGTTGACGATTTGCGTTGACGACTAAACAATATGCGCAATGTTCTCCCCTTGGTTGCGGGACGACTTAGCCGTACACCTACCTTGACTCTCGCATCTTGATAGAACGCCAGCAGTGTGGCGCGCAACAGATGCAATTCGTAGCTGCACATCGACATGTAGTGCGACTCAATCAGACTATACGCGTGATCAATGGCCGTTTGCACATTTGACACACCCTGTACAATCTGGAAATGGAAATGAGGCTTAGACTTGATCAGAGGTGTCGCTGATTGTGCCTGAGGCACCGCTCTTGGTTCGATTCTGCGCACATTATCACCGGTATGCAGTACTTGCTCATTTTGTTCCAGACTTACAGTAGATCAAGCTTTGTTACTTGCTTTGCTAAGAACTTAGTTTATACGCGACAAACTCCCGAAAATGAGCTGCCAGGTTTCCTGCGGCGTCATGGGGTCATTTGAGTGCATTCGGACCGACGATGATCGGGTGCACCGCCTTTTGGTGATACCATAACAACGTGTGAATGCGCGTAACCGCCGAAAAACACAACAATGGTCAGGCTAATAATCGCTAACACTTCGAGGGAACAAGCGAGCAAATGTTTCATAACCTTGCGAATGCCATCCAAATGATTGAGCGTGACAAGAATAATATCCTTCGGCGACACACACATTTGCAGTTGATGTTTGCACGCCATCGTCATCAGGTCGTACAGTTTGTCCATCGACGTCGTGTTTAGACGCATTATCGACGCGTGCGCCAACTTCTCAAACAACGCGCGCATGCCTGAATGAGGGTCAAAGTCACCTTTGTGGTTCGTCAAAGGACTGTGTGTGTATTTAGGCAGGCAAGACTGTATCCCTAGGGGCAAGGCTGACCACATACCCTCACGCAGTGAATAACTTTAATGGTTTTTTTCCAATGGTCCAGTCCAACGTTTTGTACTCAATGGCCGATAAAAAGGACACATCTTGATCTACATAAACTGCACGTGAACACGAACCCTTTCTCGAATAGAGCACTTGCGGTTTGAATATTTCGTCAATGAATTTCTTGCTGAACATGGTGCCGACAATGTCGGTCATGACTCTGATCGCTTTGTCGTGTTTGACACTTTGTGCCGTCAGACGCTGCTCGAGGATGTAGACCATTTCACCGCCCATGTTTAGGAATAGGATTGGCATTGTTTTGAGCGACATTTTTGCGGACTTTGGGGTCAGGTTAATATAATCAGAGAGAAAACTAATAGATTTTTGCTATAAATGAATCGTGGAGCTTTATCTTTATGTTCATGTATACACCGAGCTGGATATGAGCGTGATATGAGTAGTTGCTAGGCAACACCTGTACCAGCCGGCCAGGTGTGTACCCTTATCAAGCAAGAAGCACTATATCCTGCTTGCACGGCTCTATCAGGGTGTATAATACATACCCAGATAAGGCGGAATGCATGTTTTTCTTTGGTCGTTCCCTAGTGATGTCCTGCATCTGTCTGCTTCTTACAAAAGACACAACAAGAGTATAGTGTATCTATCTCATTGTATCTTGGTTTGCGGTATTTCGCTTTGATACCGTCTCAGAGAAAATAAAAAAAACGCTCAAAAGAAAATAAAGGTGAATCCCGCTTTTGCACCCCCGCAGCGACTGCGTGCAAAACCAGAATAACGATGGCATGAAATGTCATTCAATCGAAGGTCGGACCTCAAACTGAGTTTGCATCTTAGACAATATTCATGTGAGAAGTCGGCACAGCAATAAATCACATCATAATGTTTGCCGTTCCTCCCCACAAAAAGATGTAACAAAAGAATATTGATCATAGAACGTGTGAGTGCAGTTAATTAGTGCGAAAATAATGATTGCACAAAATGTTCCCGGGGTCACTCTTTTAGAAATCGCTGACCGCATGCAAACTCTGTATGTAGGTGGAAGGGGCTGTGGAATGATAAGTTGAGTGTTGTGTGTGCAAGACTACCTGGCGAAACACATTGAATTGGATACCGTTTGTGGCGAAACATTAAATATCGAACCAGGGATACAGTTTGGCAAAAAAATATTCGGTCTCCCGAAAATGTCACCATAAAGAAGCTGTACCGCAACAAACTGTAATTCATTGACCATCACCGTAACCGAGTCCATCTCCACGCATTGCAGGTGCAAGCCTCCGATCCGGACTGTGGTGTGAACGCGATCGTCCACTATTCACTTAGTGACGAACCCAATGCACGCAGTCCCGTGTTCCCACTCAATTCCCTGCCGCACAACAACAACAACAACATTCCGGTGTCGATGTTTAGTGTCGACCCGGATTCCGGTCAGATTTGTCTGCGACGATCCGTCGACTTTGAACAAACGTCGAGCTTTCAATTGGCTGTGATTGCCCGGGATGGAGGTGGGTGTCTAGCGGGTCATCATGTGTGACCATCGTAATTATTGTATGTATTTGCTTTTTCGTTGGATCTTTTGAACAATTTTCATTTCATATTGTTGGTGCAGTGTGATTTAAAAGTTTTCATACCCTTGATCACAAACTTGTGATGATGCAACTTCATAGAAACCAAAGTTTGTAGGGTGGGTCGAATCATAAAAAGTGCAGCATAGACCAGCCAAACGATGCATGAAATGGTTTTTCTGAACACTTTCAATTCAATGTTGGCAATTGGCATCTAAAAATGCGTTTGATTTTATCTATTCTTCATGTTTAGCTGACACATGAACCACAATATCATACAACATACCATAACACATTTCATAAACGAGTTTGCATACGCGTGTGTGGTGTCCATGTCTCCCAAGGGGGTACTATCAGGAAATATACAACGGCTTTCCGATTTATCAAGTCATACTTTATGTTTATATGCGCGCTGCGACTTTGCGTTCCATTTCAAGCCCGGACGGCATCCTTTTACTCAAACATTGTTACAATTTTGGTGTTTGATAAGATCCCGGGTCAAAGTGGGGGACCCTCCATGAAGCAATGCAGCTTGACATAAAGTGAAATTTGGCATTTGGGCCACGCACTTCGGGGTAGACGGCAAACTGGCTTTCACAAATATGTACTCCGAAGCAAGAGACAATTGGTTTATAGACTCCAAAGTGACACTCTCTATTCTCACGCGAGTTGGAGTGCATACGCGAAAACAAACACTTCATTCCGGGAGGGAAGTGGGTTATTGCCACTTTTAGACAACAACAGCTAAATGAAATCTAGTAAAGTACCCACTACGCAAAGCACTTTTAGCTTATCAAGAGAGAAAATGAGAGATTGGGGTCATGTATGCTACCGCACAAGAGGCCCGTTATTGCGCATTCATTCGTGTTGATGCTTTCTGCGAAGACGGCACATCTTAAAATTAGCACACTTTTGGTCTTCTGTGCTGAATAGATTTGTGGAAATGGGGGTATATAGCCAAATTGAGTTTTCACTTGTTTTGAATATTGTCCCGCGCTTGTCGAAGCGGGCGCTCTTCATATCGCGTCAGCGCCTTGCTTCACACACGAAACCACTGCAGCTCTTTGATGGAGAGGCGCGGTGTACCGAACCTTTTGTAGTTCTCGCAAGTACAACACTGCACCGTGATCTCACGGCTTGCCATTTTGAAAGCAAATTGGGGGTGGGTTCACAAAATGATATGAATTTTGGGGCATATACACACATAAATCAGGGCTTATGTTCATGCGGTCAACGCAAACCGTCAGCGATGGTCGTCATTGTAGTCTTACGTCATGCCGTTGTAATATGACTAGTTCATTTACGGCTATGCTTTGGTCCGGCTAACAGAATGCAAAAATTTGACATCCTAATCTAGGTAATGTTTCAGGTGGTCTTTCAAGCAGCACACTGCTACAGGTGAACGTGAGAGACGTGAATGACAATCGACCCGTTTTCTATCCGACACATTACAACATCAGTGTCAGACAAGAGGTTAGAAAATACGAGTGTGAACTTGAAACTTCATGTTTGCTTTCCGTCGATAGTGTCAGCTACATATGTACATATAACGTAGGGCACATCTCCGTGTTTGGTTCCAACAGATTACAACCTTTCCTATAAAGTCTTGGGTCTCCATTCGGCCCCAAAAAATTTGCCTCCATCGGGGTGTGTACTCGGAACGGAAATACAGTAGGTAGAGTCAGGGTTGGGCAAAAAACTTTTTTTTCAAAAAAAAATCGTTTTTTTAAACGTTTTTTTTTTAAAAAACGTTTTTTTTCAAACATCCAGATGACCAAAATATGCCCCCCAAAAAATTGGAAAACGCTCATGTTGCGAAGAAAACGTGGTTAAATGAAGTAATTCTATGTGTTCTGAGGCAAAATAAACGGGTTTCAACCATTTTCTAGCGTAAGATCCCACATCAGACCCGCATCGTGGGACCAACTTTGGCCGGGGTCTCATTGAAAGTCAAACTCCGTATATCGACGTATCTCGACAAAGTAAAAATTGGTCGAAAATTTTTTGAAAAAATGGGACTAAAAATTGATTTTCCTTGATAATCAGGATACTTTCCCTGAAAAATCAGGGAAAATCAAGGAAATTCAGGATTTAAAAAAAATGAAAAGCGACCCAGGCGCTTTTTTTAAAAAAAACGTCGTTTTTTTAAGAAAAAACGCCGTCGTTTTTTTTGCCCAACCCTGGGTATGGTAGGGCACTTTCTCAACAGAGGAGCGCGCTGACCTTATGGCAAACTTCGGCACATACCGAACCTCTGTGTTAATGACACTTTGTCCAGGTTCAAACTGTGTGCGTTAAACGATTGTCATGCGGCACGCTCTCTTATACGCACAGCACTAATATTCTATCTCAGGCCCCGCGCGGCACCGCGTTGTTGCGCGTGTCGGCGACTGACCTCGACGCGGTCGACTACGGTCGGATCACCTATCGACTCAAGCCTTCGCATTCAGCCGATCACTTATTCAGGATTGATAGAAATAATGGTGGGTGATCCGGCGACCTCTGGGTGGGATACCTTGCCTTAAAGTGACATGATGAGACGGCAGACCGCGCAGTTTTTTAAACCTGATGATCACGGTAGACGGATGACCATGATCACCTAACGTTTTGGTGTTAAGGATACTTCGAAATTTTGCCGACACCAAATTTTATCGGAGCGTAAAAGCTGTTAGATGAATGTCCGGGAACAACCCTCATTACGCTGGTCACATCAGCAAAGTCGTGGATTCAAAAAAGTTACCAAGATCTAGGTGCCCCAAAGCCAGCCGATCACCAAGTCAAGCTTTTCAAGTGAAACATCAGGCAATCGATGCTTGCTTGCAGGCGAACTATACCTGAACGATAGTCTGTTCGTCGGTGTCTATGACCTCGAAGTGGACGCGGAGGACGGGGGTGGACTGAGAAGTGACACACCCGCGCATGTCAGGTTGGCTAGCTGATGTTTCATTTTCTTGGAAGCGGGAACCTGTATATACCGGGCTGGTTTTGTGTGAAAATTATGTTTTATGAATTGTGTCGACGTCGATCATTTTTACCTTCAATCTCAACTGACACCGATAGCTTCAGACGAACCCCATTTATATTGTTTTACCCACCTCATTGTGGTTCACAGGCCCTTTGTTGGATTTTTGTTCTTGCTGGTGGGTCTTCCTGAATGGAATCAAGCCCCAACTTTGAAGGAAAGCCTAAATCTAAGTCTGCCAGAGAACAAAAAAAATGCGAATCATCATCTGGAGTGGAAAAAGTACGCTTTCGATTGAAAGTGATTCTCCATATGCAACAAGGGATACAATTTGATCCTCCACTTAGCGCTAATACTTATACCTCCTCTCGTATGCGTAGGCCGCATTATGACCGAAGATGACATGTTGTTCCAATCACATCACTAAAGAGAGGGCAGTAGATCCATAAGGTCCGTGGAACCCACGGCATCAATATTTCAAATCCACCCACTATATTGCAGCGTGACTGTGCAACAGAACGGTTTCCTAACGCCGGCATTCCATCAGAAATTCTATCGCTTCTCAATCGCCGAAGATACGCTGCCAGGAATTGAAGTCGGTCAGGTGTTGGCTGAGGGCATTCGGCCCATTACGTATGCGATCTACTCGGGGGATCCCGATGGATACTTCCGGTAGGTGTGGATGAATATTTTTTTAACTGTTTTGCATGAGAAGGCGTCAAGCTGACTGATCGATTTTTGGTCTCGTATGCATAGTCGCATGCAACCGATGTGGTGAACGAAGGACAACTTCTGTGCTGGACACAATGGTTTCATTAAATTGAGCGAATTTGTTCATAACAAAACGAATACCATAATACGGGACCAGAGCGGTCAAAAAGTTTTCTAAAAGGGAGAAAAACTGCTTTCTCAAATGAACTTACCTATATTATACCTATTTTGTGGCACAGAATCGATTCGGACACTGGTCAAATCACAGTGGAACGATACCTGGACGCTGACAAGCATCGGTCAATAATGTTGAATGTTCAGGTATGGTCAGAAAAACGTATTCTATGTTAAGTAGTGGTGATAAGCATTAGTGACAAGTATTTCGATTTGTATATAGTATGGTGATCTTGATGCGTTTCGCACTGACGATGACCTGGTGCATCGCTCGTCCGCTTGAACCGAGAACGGGCTCAACCTGCTGAACAAAGTGCACAACCCTGTTTGCCGCTGCAGGTAGCTGCCGGCCACCCTCCTTCGTTCAATCACACACAAGTCGAGGTCGTTATCGATGACGTCAACGACAATGCACCCGTATTCGATGTGCCCCTGGTGAGAGTGTCCGTGTCGGAAATGCACCAGCCGCATGAAGCGTTCTACAAAGTCACTGCCAGGGATATTGACAAAGGCATGTGCTGCATTGATTAGCTAAATTCTAATTTTAACTTTTCAAACTAAAAAACCAGCTGTCCCGGCGATTCCTCAAAGTCGGATCAGATCCGTCACTGTCACGCGACTTTTTGCACTTGGAACATGAGACGAGACCTTCTGGTGACAGTAGCCTTGACCAGCGTAAAAGCTGTTTCCACCCCCAACTTCTATGCTTGTTGAAATAACCAGTGAATCTCGAAATATCCACCACACTACATAGGTCACGTGACCAAGGTTAATTCCGCAACCGAAACCTATTAAAATGTCACTTTCCTCATTCCAGACGAAAACGGTGACGTCAAATACAAACTGGCGTCAGTCAATCCACCAGTGCCCGGTTTGTTCATGGTGCTGCCAGTGAGCGGCGAGTTGCTGTTGACCGACACACTCGACTATGAAACGATCAAATCGTACACGTTGGTGGTGACTGCCATGGACGGTGGTGTGCCACAGCGTGCTGCCAATGTCACCATTGAGGTATGTATGGATGGGCTGATTGGAAAGTGGTTGACGCAAGTCGTCGTCTGAGCCGGTATCCAGCGGTAGACATTGCTTCAATCATGCTACGGTCAGCTGCCCCAAGACGGCCGAGACCAGTCGAGATTTTATGAATGAAATGAGCATGAGCATAAAATGTTGGCGTATGAGGATTTATTCCGTCATCAAAAACAAAGTCGCCGGTGCCGGTTTCAAACGTTGCACACGCGTGTGTGTTGCATTGCAGACGCCCGAGCAGCAGAATGGCTGCCTGCGAACGAAATAAGGCTCAGACAGTTCCGTTGACGCCAACAGCATTAGCCAACCTTCGATATACCATGCAGGTGTCTGTACTTGATGCTAACGACAACACGCCGCGTTTCGACCAGTCGCAGTACGACATTCGACTATCTGAGGACACGGCGACAATGCACAAAGTCGTCCAGGTGCACGCTGTTGATGCCGATAGTGGCAGGAACGGACAGATATCGTATCGATTGGAGGGAGGTATGTGCTTTTGCGTTGATTGATTGATCAATAAAGTATATTCTAGCCATTATCACACTTGGTGAATTAATATAGAACAGCATTGGGTTTCTGCTTTTCTGGGTCGCGTTGCTGATATGGCCCTAATTTCGACCGAGAGTGGTTAAGTTGTGCATGTATAGTCTTTCCGTTTTATAACAGTCCAGAGGCGGTATACAAAAAATGTTTCAATGCCTTGAAAGCAGCAGTCATCGTCGTGGATGATAACCAACAGGTCGACAACGTGGCTCGAAACACGCGTGTTACTTGATGGCTGCTGTTGCGATGAAACATTTGCTGTATACTTTGTTTGGACCGAGAATAAAATGAAACACTATATGTATAGTAGCTGATCTTCCTGATTATCTTCGAATGGTTTCGTGTATTATTGGTACAATTCCCTGCGTCTGTAAAAGTGCATGAGGCAACGAAATTAGAAATTTAATATAGGGCGCCCTTAGTCATGGTGGAAAATGGAAATGGAAATGAAAAAAATAATCTATGTCCAAGTTTTCTATTTTCCAATATGACTAAGGGCATACTGGAAAATGGAAACTGGAAATGAAATAAAACATTTTATGCAGCAGTCATGTTTTGACATGTGACAAAAACATTTTCTGTTCCACTCAATTCTCGGCCGCTATTGATCAGATTTCACACAGAAAATGTTTTGTTTCATTTCCATTTCCATTTACCAGTTTGCCCTTAGTCATATTGGAAATGGAAATGGAAAACTTGGACATATGTAGATAATTTTTTTATTTCCATTTCCATTTTCCAATATGACTAAGGGTGCCCATACCGGACGACGAATTGATTCTGTTCATTTCTTCCGGCGGTTTTTTATGCTGCCTGTAAAACATTTTTGAAGCGGCTTCGTTAAACCGGGCAACCGGATATCGCATGCTCTCAGAATCCGGCCTTTCGCAATAAAATGTGACTATATTGTATACGATGAGTGATCACAAAAACATCGTTCAAACAAAATGAAATGCATTTAAATTGTGAGAATTAATTTCAAAAAATTTGCTTTCGGGAACAAACTCGATCTTGTGCCGACTTACGCAGGCTTACACACCCTTTTGATCAGGCAACGGCAGAACATTTGGTAGGGAATCCAACCAGCTCGTCAACCAACAGCCACGTGTGAAATGTTTCACAAAGGTTTCATCTGTCAGCGAGCTGGTTCTTGTCTCAGTCTCACTGCCTTTCATGATCAAAAGGATGAGCGTAAGTCGGCACAAGCTCGCGTTTGTTCCTGAAAGCAACTTTTCAAACATAAATTCTGACAGTTTTAACGTGGTTTACCGTATTGTCGGAAATAGAACCCCCCCATTAATTGACCCCCCCCCCCCATTAATTGAACCCCCCCCTAAATGGCTCGAAATCAAAAATAGAACCCCCCATTAATTGACCCCCCCCCCCATTAATAGAACCCCACCCCCAACCTTCACCGTACCACAGAGTAGTGGTATGGTGGGGCTGTGTTGTTGTGTCAAACGTTGTTTAAGCTTGCGTACACAACAGAATACAGCTTTTTAAGCATAATTGCCGCTGTTGAAGTTAGAAAATACCGAAAACAAGCCATTTTTATGGGCATTATTAACAATGATTTTTTTCGTCGGGGGGCCAAATGAAAAATATAACCCCCCCCCCAATAATTGACCCCCCATAAATTGAACCCCCCCAAAATGACCCCAGTGAAAAAATAGACCCCCCGGGTTCTATTTCCGACAATACGGTACCTCGTTTGATCGTTGTTTTTGTGACCGTTGGACATAAACAGTCTAACTGCGTAGTAAAAAAGCAAGCATGAGATATACGGTTTCCCGCTTTAAAGGAGGCTTGAGTATAACTGGTCTGTCAACATCTCGCATTCGCGCCATCATAACTAAAAGAAATATGCAAAAAAAGTCACATGACTCGGACTGGATGGGACCATCACGATTCATGCCAGCACAAATCATGCGCGATGTCAAACTTAGTGGTCAGATAGAATCGGACCGGTCCTGCATCGATCACGTGACATTTTTGAATTAAGGATTGTTAAAAAAATTAGTGATGCCGCTAATTTCGACCTGCGTAAAAGATGTTCCCCGACCGGAAATGAATAACTTTTAAGCTGGACAAAATTATTGTGGCTCCAAGCAAGTCAAATCCGATCCGATCCGATCACCAAGTTTGACATCGCTCATTGTCATATCAAATGATGATCAACGCAGGTTCCATCCTAAACATTGTACACCCTCATAATGCATAGGTGCGTCTCTATTCGGTGTCTATGCTGACAATGGCTGGGTGTATGTGCGGAAGCCGTTAGATCGAGAGACCATCCCGATCCATAAACTTACCGTAATCGCATCGGACAATGGGCTCCCGGCACGAAGTGCACGCGCGCAGGTTACGGTAGAATTGGACGATGTCAACGACAATGCACCCATGTGTGAAACATTACCAACGTTGCACGTGACGGAGAGTGCGCCTATTGGAAGTTTATTGGGTGAGTAATGTGATTTGACTTGCATACACTTTTAGTTGTATAGTGCGCTATTTTATTGAGGGAAACACTGGGTTATGCGGCTTTTTTGGTCCATTGGCACTCCACGATGTCCTGGTGCACAGGATTTAGAAGGCAAAACTGTGTGCTTTACCAAAAAGTGCGCTGATGGTCTAGTCACATCTCTGACGAGGACGAGGCGCATTGCTGGTCACATCATGGCACACATAGTGCGTGTTGATCATCGTGTTCTGCCTATTATCAGGTGTGCTGCACGCACAAGACCCGGATTTGGCTGAAAACGGCACAGTGTTCTACCATATGGCCGATATTGGACAGACAGCGTTCAGGGTTGAACCGAATGGTTAGAAACGTTTAGCATAATTTTTATTTGCCTAATTATTATTCATTTTTCTGAATTTATTTTTTTGGCAAGAGCCAATGACGGGTGATGCAGGGCCAAAATACAAAATTTAGTAGCTTTAGGCTACTAAATTTGAAAATTTACTTGGCTTAAAAAATCCGTGGAGTGATGTTTCAGGCCAAGTATACAGTGAGACGAGTCTTGATGCCGAGACCGAGTACGAATACACGTTGAGCGTGGTGGCGCATGATAATGCTGTCAGACGGTACGTTAGGTGAAATTTTCAAAACGGTACAAATAAGACTTGGGCGTAGAGGTTAGTTGTGTAAGCTCGCTCGAATGCTCATCGATGTAGATGTGGAACGTTACCTGCTGTTAACCTGGAATGTTTCAAGTTTATACCGACCTTCACAGTCGACTCTTTTGTACACCGTTTCGATAAGTCCACCCATTGTTAATTTTAAACATTGTTTGATCAGCAGCAAAGTTTACAGCTCGTTAAAAGCTCGGTGCACAATTTGGCACCTGCCCGGAGTGGCAGTCGACGTTTATCATGGATTCGGAACCAAACTATGATTCAAACTGTTCACGACCAATGCGAGCTATTTCACTTGTGACGAGTCAGCACTAAGTGTCCTTAGTGCTTTAAAAAACACGCCATTAACATTCCCGACTTGATACAGACTATCCTCCACATGTGTGCTGCACATTCGTATTCTGGACGAAAACGACAACGAACCGGTCTTCATCCTGCCGCACAACAACCGAGTCACAATCAGGCCACCACAACAGCGGGGCATACAGTTGGCTGTGGTCAGGGCTGTGGATGCCGATCACGGACATAATGGCACGGTCACGTACTCGATTGGGAAAGGAGGTCGGTCACTGGCTGGTTGGCTGGCTGGTTGATGTTTCATTATTTGCTTGATGCTGGTATATATCAATCAGTTGGTGATTGGCTGGGACTTCTTTGGTTTTTAAAGAGTGTGAACTATGTTAAGTACTAACCCTATGGTGAGCGGTGCTATTCGGATTGTACCGCAGCTGTCATCATCAGCTGTCTGGGGAACTGTACCTGATTGTACCCTGATCGAAGTAACACATACTGTATAGTACATAGTCATGAGGAAATCTCGCATTATTCCTACTGTACAATGCTAGGACCACGAGTTTGATACCGGTCTTGACTTGTTTTGAAGGGCTGTGTGCACCTCTGAATTTGTTCATTTCTTTGCGAAATTTGTCTTCGTTTCACATTTTTTTGAAATCCTTCATTCGCGCGCAAATGTTTTTGAATCGCTACAGTCACACTATTGCAACACAGTTATGTATACATTTGCGGCAGACACTGTATTGATTGCAAAAACCACTCATAAAAACCACATTTACTGCTGCTGTACAAACTCATAACCGAGCAGAGGGATTGTTTATCTCGACAAATATTGTTATGAAGAATAAGCACTTAGCGTTTTTAGCGACAGTGATGTATCACGGACAGGCCATTGTGCTGTGTGTGTCTGGTAGTAAAATAAATAAATGCCAGACAAAATTTTTTAAAACTTTTGACGAATTTTGATCAATTGTTGCGCCCCTCCCACCCCGCAGGGCGTGTGCTTTGACGGTGGTGTTTTTGTGTGGTCACTTTTGACAAAACTGTTTGCACAATAAGGAAGGAAGGAAGGAAGTACTTTTGTTATAATTCTTTAAACGCCAAAGTTTGTAGTTTGTCAGCAAATTCGAGCAAAAAACTGCGCTGCCTTGGAACGCCCTTTTGACCAAATGACGCAATGAAAAAAAATGTCCGGGCACCAGAGGACAGCCAAAGAAAGTCTGCTTGCACATATATTTTTCTGTGCTCACTCTAAAAAGATGCGGTATCGGCCTAACAACATTTTTGACAAATTACGGCCTCACAAATTGTCACATTGTCTGCTGCGACATTAATGATCGCTTTTGTTCATAATTTGCCGATTGGCCGCTTTAATGGTCGTTTTTATTTACTGATGTCCTCGACAGGCACCGATTTTGTGGTAATTTATGTGTGGGACTACACAATGACACACACACACACACATTGCAGGAAAAGTTGGGTGACATTTGTAAATGGCGCACTTTTTGTGTCTCACTGTGAAATTTAGGGTACACACATAGCTGCCCTATGGTATTATAACTATCACTTTGCTGCGCTGGCATACAGGGACAGAGGGGCCCATCGAAAAGAAAACTATAACAATTCAAAAAATTTTGTACAATTATGTTTTATTCGGTGGTGCCAACAGGTACCTTAGTTTTCATTAAAATTCGAATGGCTGGCAGCTTTGTAGCAAACAATCCAGAAGCGTGAATAAATAAAAATATAAGTAGTAAAGTGACGGAATCGTTCGTTTGTGTTCCCTGGTTACACAATACTAAGGATCCACTGATATCAACAAATCCAAAAACAAGTTTGTTTCGTACCCAGCTGACATGTGACGCTGTTATGTCATCTCTGGAGAATCTGACTTTGATGTGCTGAAAGCACAGGCGCACGTTCAAAAACACGCGCGCCAAAATGGGCCAGAAAAACGCGTGGCATTTTGCCGCATTCGTTTTTGTGTGAAAGGGAAGTTGTCCCCATAATATAACGGTGAATCTATCTGTTTTGGTTCCTCGTGTCATTTGAACGAAAAAAAACTCTTGTGTTTCCATCAACTAGGCTTCCGGAAAGACATTTATCACGACAACTTGTTACCAACCTTTAGCTAAGTTTGAAAGGGATATGGGTCTTTTTGGCAAAGAAAAAGGGTGAACTGCTGTAACAGTGTGTGCACTTGGAAGATTTATCACCACCCAAAAAGGGGCAGTGAAAAGTGCCCCCAAAAGTTGAAGAAGGATTGTATGCATAAATAAGGAAAATGTTAAAAATGTTTGTGAAAGATTATTGCATATCCGTTCCGTTGATAACGGCGCGCCGTGATAAATCGCATGTTTATGTTTGTTGGGGCCAGAAAAATAGTGATTCATCCAGTAGTTCTGGCACAATGTATAAAGTTTGTGATTTGAAACCGGCACCTTTGAATACTGTCACACTGATGTACACCTTCGAATGTAACATTTCGCGAAAGCAAAAAAACCACCACTGACGGGGACTACTACTACGGGGACGAAATGTGCATTTTAGATACTTGGGTAGGTCGAGCATTAGAAAAGCAACGAATTTAATAAAGCATTAAGAGCTGATAAATTTATTAGCTAGACTTTATTTAGCGATTACAGCGGCATGCTTGCATCTGACTCACGCGGAAGGAACAGGCGAGTATCAAACTTACATTTGACCGAAAAAACGTCAGGTGAACGTGACCAATTCAGAACCGATCCGATATAGTCACCAAGATTTATTTCGGCACTCGTAAATATTACTCAATGAATAAAAAAATCACTCAATCCATTCGCATTATTTCAGAGCCGTACGAGCCCTACTTCGACATTGACTCGTCATCCGGAGTGTTGCGATTGCGACAGGTGTTGGATGTGAATCGATTGGCCAACAATCCGTTCGCCTTGAAGATTCAGGCAACTGACGGTGGACAACCGAGTTTGTCAACCACAAAGGTATGTGTGTATACAGTTCCGGGTGCAATTCTAGGCTGAAAGTTGAAGTCGCGTGCACGCGACTTCCTAGTGCTAAAACATAGGCAGCGCACGCGCAAAACTTCGCGTGCACGCGACTTCAACTTTCAGCCTAGAATTGCACCCGGTACTGTATGTATATTGGTTGTTGGTAAATTTCGATTCTCGATACCTAGATTAATGTCGTTCACTGTATTGATGGATTCACCATTTTTTTGACTGTGCATAACCATTTTCAAAACGACTATTTTGATGGCCGAAAGCTTCCGGTAAAGGTTGTAGGACTTGGCTGCAGGTAGTATATAAGCAATGGGTGAGTTTGCTTGTTGGCAGCAGACGATGTTGAATAATAAGTATAGTCCGTCCATCAGCTCATGTCACTCTGTGATGCTGCTGGCCGACTTGTTCCCTTCCTCCACGTTCTAATGAAAGAGAAATTGAGTTTCCGAAAAAAAATTATTTTTGCTCCTAAATTGTGGTTTTTATGAAATCGACGTGTTTTATCGATTTTAATTCAATTTAATTTTAAATTTGATCGAATTCAATCTTTTTCGACACATTTTATTATTTTTTAAGTTTTTTTTGCAAAATCGGTCACACTCAATTTCTCTTTCATTAGAACGTGGAGGAAGGGAACAAACCAGCCAGCAGCAACACAAAGTGCCATGAGCTGGTGGACGAACTATACATATTAGGTAGTATATGTAGGTAATGTATGCTATCGCCTTCTTTCGTAGCTCCACATGCCAATCTATGATCTGACACAGCGCACAAAACCACCAAAATCATCAAAAATATTCTCCATATAGCAGCCTGATGTTTCACTTCTACGCATACAGGAATTGGTGATCGAGGTTATCGACAGCGGTGCGTACGCTGATTACAATCACACAACGCACGGTGATGATTTGCATGTGGAATTCACGGTGTCCGAATCCGTGCCTGTTGGCCAGAGATTGGGTGCGTTATTTGGGAGTTAAACTATAATTATGATTGTACGCACCCACGTGCGGAGCGTACGCGTGTGCCTTCGTGTAAAGTTGTTCAATCACGAGTAGGGAGATAGATTTACTGATGATGCTACATTTCGACCAGGCATTTTATCACCTATACCCTGAGAATAATCCCACGCTGGTCAAAATTAGTAGCATCAATAAATCTCGAAAAATTTTTCTGTATTGAAAAAACTAGTTTGGTTTCTGACCAAGACATATCGAACACGGTGGCCAAGTTTAATCCCACGATGGCCATACTTGTCCAATCGCAGGTGTGGTTGACCACGCGCGCGCATCGGTGATCAGTCAGCTGGGCGCCACCGACTCGGACATCGACCCTCGCGTACTAGATGTTTCATACACGATCGTCAAAGGCAACAGTCAACGGCTATTCTCCATCGATCGCATCACATCCGTCCTCTATCTCACTGCACCACTCGATTTTGAGGTTGGGAATTTGAAGTCGTAATTAAAAAATAACGTAAAGCTACATAAATATGTAGGCATAAAGTAAAAATAGGTACATAAAAAACACAAATTTCAGACGGCCTCAGCGCATCATTTGTTGGTGAGACGTGTGGATCTGTCAGCAAGCACACCCGTCAGTGTCATCTATGACGTGAGGGTAATGGTTGAGGTACGAATTCAAAGTATTGATGCCGTGCATGTGAGGAAATGTGATTTTATACACGCAGTGCTCGAAATCAAAATTTTTATCGGTCCGGTCAGATCCGGTCTTGCCTTGCTCATGCCACTTTTTGCCGTGGAGATTTACTGATGACACTAATGTCGACCAGCTTAAAAGTTGTCCCCGACGCAAGCATAATTAACAACTTTTACGCTGGTCAAACTTAGTGGCACATGGTCACGCATGCATTTTCCAATAAGGTCAAAATTGATAATCGGATCGGATCGGATGTGGATCCCAAGAATCGGTCGAACAGATTCGATCCTCCGGTCTGATTGCCAGGTTCGATAAACCGTCCACATGAAACATCACCCAATATTCTCAGGACGAGAACGACCATTCACCGGTATTCGCCAACGATCCGGTGATGTTCTCCGTGTCCGAAAAGACTCGAATCGGTCACGTGATCTACACGCAGTTGAATGCCACTGACAGAGACACCGGACCCAATGGACGCGTTCAATACAGCATTGTGTCACAGGTCGGTGTCGGTGGGCTTATGCTAATGTGGTCAACGCAACTGCCTGCCTGTGTTTCTGATGCTTGATGCCGTCCAAGGTGTCCCGCACCCTTTACAGTCACCTTCGTCGCAAACGTTCGAAATCGACCCGATCACCGGTCATCTGCGCCTGATCGCTGCACTCGACTATGAAGAATGTAGTGAATATCTCATGGTGGTCGCCGCTGTTGATCAGGCAGAGGTATGCACCTATGACCAGTGTAAAGTTGAATGATATTAGTATGACCAGTGTAAAGTAGAGAGAATTTTATCAGGTGGGCTTGTGTTATGTATTATCACGTGCACACACAAGGCCCCCGAAATTCTGCTGAAATATTTGAGGCCGCTGATATAGACCAGCGTGAAATTATTTCTAGACAGCTGATAAAAACTGTTACGGTGGTCAAAATTAGTGCACTATCAGTCAGTTTTGAATACTCTTTGGAAAGTCAATTAATCACTTGATACATATAATGTTCGCTGCACTAAAATTCAGATTCGGTACTGCGCAACCGAATGAAACACTTGTGAATCCATTAATTTTTTCGCTTTTACAGGACGAATCACAACGTCGCGAGACACGCGTGACCGCCCGTATTTACGTCACTGACGTGAATGACAATCAACCAGTGTTTGTGAGCGAGAATCGAACTGCGGTCAAACAGGGCGCTGCCGCCGGTCAACATGTGTTCTACGTGCTCGCCACTGACAAGGATTGGCAGGTATGTGTATTAACATATGATAATGTTGTATGCTTATACATGTGTTGGAATGAACGATCAGATGAGCGCCTGTTCTTCAAACAGGAAAACGGTCGGGTGGCGTACGAGCTGCTGGGCGGTAACGACCAGGGGTATTTTGCTGTCAACGATACCACAGGTTTGTGGATGATATTGTTCTTATCTTTTCGTAAATGTGAACTTTTCTCTGTTGCATTGTGCACAATGATCATTGTCGAGGCAATATTCGGCAGCTATGGGTGGCATTTTCGAAACGGTGTAAAGCTCAGTTGGGTGTAAAGGTCGGTGTAAGCTCGGTCGAAAGCTCGGTCGGTGTCAGCTCGGTGTAAACATGAAACATAATGTACACGTACTGTGTGTGCAAGTTCACACTCCTGTCACTTATACAACGGCTTCGGAAGAACACATGTACATAATATATGCACATGTACAGTATCAAGTCTCTAAAGCCACCCATCCACCATTACTTGTATGTGAAACATCACACATATACAGGTGCAATCACTATGGCACGTCGTCTACAACGTGATTCCCCGTCCGTCTTCGAGTTGCACATACGAGCACATGACCACGGTCAACCACCTTTGAGCGCCACTCAACTGTTGCGCGTCGTTGTGGAGGGCGATCACTCAACCGCACCCAGATTCGCCAAATCCACGCATGAGTTTGAGATCGGTGAAAATCAACCGCCACACACTCTCGTTGCAAAGTTGACAGCGACGAGCGTTACTGGTTGGTGCGCTTTATGCTTGTTTTTCGATTCTGCAACCATACCGTACCCAAACATGTAATACACGCGCACTGATGATGACCTGGGGCACCCCTCATCGTTTAGTAGGGCACGCTCAATCAGGCAACTAATCAACCGGACCCAATCAACTGATGCATTCAATTCGCATCACAAGTTGAGCTGCACAGAAATGAGATTTGTGTTTGCCTGTTTCGAACCGGCTTTCACAGGCACGTGGTGCACCAGGTCATCATCATTGCGAATGCGCCACATCACCATATCAGCCCAAAAGATACACAAGTCAGGCACCCTTGATTCAATCCCAGGTCTCAATCGCGTGGTGTATTCAATGCCAGAGGGAATGGCCAACGGACTGTTTGAACTCGATCCCGTCTCTGGTGCGTTGCACACGACAAAGTCACTCGATCATGAAGCACAGTCGACGCACAAGTTTATCGGTTGGTTTATGCTGTTTCTTTTTTGACAAGAAACAAAACTTTACTGAATGGCACCAGTAAATTTCGAAATGCCCACTTAAAAAACACGTCATGTGACCGACCATAAAAGACCAATCGCAAAACCCCAGGCTGACACCGGCCAGGTCAGAACCTTAAAAGTATATGTACGTAAGGGCAAAGTACGCCAGCATGAGCCCGATTTTGGGAGTGGTATTGTTGCAAAACAAAAAGAAAGAGAAAATCCTCATGCACCACGGGTAACATTTCCCAAATCAGCAGCCACGTATGAATGTTTCACTAATCTAGCACCTCCGAAATCGGGCTCGTGTTGGCGTAGTGTGTTACTATAGTAGTGATATGGGCCGATTGTATTTGTCAACCCATATCAGTTA